>CAOLHI010006917.1:0-21559 GCA_948474755.1 Ctenosaura bakeri
CTTTTGTGCTGGTCTGGAATACATTTCCTTCAGAGTTGTTGCCTGCCTTGTTAAGGATACCTCATAGATCTTGAACTACTCTTTCCACAATTTGACCTACTTCCAGGAAAATAGACACCCCGTACCATGTTGTATTGTCAGGTTTAAAGTGGCTTCTCCAGCATCCAAAACTGAATTCTTAGCATAGTGGAAGGAGCACAATCGAAGTCCACTCAGAAGAAACTGACCAGCCTGATCAATACTAAAGGCAGGAAAGTGGGTATTTTGTTGAAAAAGTTCTATTCAACTTCAGCCTAACCATTCAGAATCACCAACTATGAGGCTTGCATGTCTGCCTACTAACAAAACTTATGGGAATGGATGACACCCTTTCTGGTCAAACTTTCAGAGGAGGACAAATGTATGGGAGCTGCTGCACTTCAGACCCAGATTTACAACCTTGCCTCCCAACAATTTACAACGTCATGGATTGCAGTGGCAAAACCATAGCATCACCCTTAAGCAACATGCCTGGCTACATTCATCAGGCCTTCCTCACTAGGTGCATGCCATGATAGAAGATCTCCTCTTCAATGAGGGGACCTGTTCAATAAGGAGATGGATGACAAACTGGAGCATATGCACAAGATGCATACTTGTAACCTCTCTCTGTACTGCAGGCTCTGGCATGCCTTCTGTTTTAGCCTCTGGCATGCCCTCTGTTTCAGACTCTGAGTCAAAGAGTCCATGCTCTGGAAGCAGGGCATGACAATACCACTGCCAGGAAGTTCAGGTTCCAATCACAAGTTCCATGGTCATCCCAACTCCATTATCCTTGGTCCAGACAGCCTTTGGGGTTGAAGTAGTCCTTCAGCACTTCCTCCTTGAGGCGTGCAAGGCTGTTGAATCTACAACTTCCATCTTTGAGGAAGTCTTCTTCAGCTTCTCAGTACCGTGCACAGTCATACTGCAAAAGCCTACCAGCCACACCAAATGCTGCTTTTTACTGTCACCTCTTCTACTACTCCTCTCTTTGGCAACTAACTGAGCAGTTACTCCATGCCTCGGCTGCTATAACATCCAACACACAGGTTTTGGTGTTACCCTGGTTTCTGGGGTCCTTTGAGGAACACCTCAATGATGGGGAATGGAATGGAAACTAGCCAGAGCACAAGCAATAGCAATGTGAGAGGCAGGGTAACCTAGCGGGGTCTTTTTATCAAGTTTTTACAGGGTCAGGCCAAGCCAAAAACCAATCGAAAATGTCCAGTAAATGATTTTATTGAATGAAAGTCTCATGCACCAACGCAATCACTCACACACTCACTCAAGACCTATTAAGAAGCAAAAGAGAGGAAACTGGATAGGGGGAATATTGAAGGGGTTGTAGCTGGGGTAATACTGCACCTTTTCCTGAAGTCCTTGGTCCGGGAAAAACAGCGGAGAAGCAGAGCTCAGTGTGGAGAGGGCTGAGGGGATTACTCAACGGATGGAGAAACAGTCAGCTGGGATGACCGGGAGTGATCCAAAGAACTGCTCAAAAACAGGGACTATTTGTAGGGGGAAAAGTACCTGGAGGGCTAACCCTTTCCCGGGGAGAACATGAGTGTCGCATTGAGAAAGAAGCTCCACAATGGTAACTTCCTTTGTGTGATGAGATTACAAGATGTTGTCAAAGTCTCAGGAACTTTGGCTGGATTGGGTTGTGGTGTGACTTCATGTAAATGGTCCTTGCCTGATAGGATTTTGTTCAACTTGGAGCAAATACACTAATCCCCTTAAGTTGGCTTCTCAGGGGCTGAGGACCCTTTGTTTATTGTGGGTTTGCACATCTTAAGGTCTCCTGGGGCTACATGACTGGGAATTTACTAGCCTGACCTGGTTTTCAATCATTTGATCATTGCTGCCTATGTGCCCATCCGGGTGACCTCACAGGCACATCGAATCATATTTTAATATCAAAATTGTAGACCCCGGAACAGGGTTTACCAGTGAGATAACATTGGATATAGTCAACAGGAGCTCCACCATTTTGTTCTGGGATTAAGCCCTTATGGCGATTATTTGAATTACTCCACCTTCTAACACTCTCATTGAAGAGGTCAACACTGTACTTTTCAAGGGTGCCATTGAACTGGTACCTCAGTCCCCCATCCTGCAGGGTTTTTTCTCCTGTTGTTCCATTTCAAAGAAGGATGGAGGTCTGCATCCCATCTTAAACCTGAAGGACATCAACTTGTTCGTCCAGCTGGACACTTTTGGATCTTCACCCTCAGTAGCATCATGCCTCTGCTGCAAGAACGAAACTGTTTTGCGATGTTGGATCTGAAGGATACCCGCTTTCACAATGGAATCCAACCGACACATTGGCATTCCTTCTATTTCACTGTAGGGAGACAGGCCTATTGTTTCTGTATCCCTTCGTTCAGACTGTCTATTGCTGCATGGGTCTTTACAAAATGTACGGCCATGGTTATAGTATGGCTGAGACCACAAGGTGTCCTTGTCTTTCCCTATATTGATGATTGGCTTCTTGTTGCCCATTCCCAGACCCATCTCCTCACTGATATCAACCTTACACTTTGCCTCCTTGATGATCTAGGCCTTATTGTAAACTATAAGAAGTTTCTCCTCCAATCTTCTCAGACTATCATATTTGTTAGGAGTGATCCTCGCAAAGGATTATATTACAGAAGAGAGGCTTCAGAACTTAAGAACAACTATCCTTTGGTGTCAACATGTCAGGACCCTGGCACTCCAGGACTCAAGCTCTGAGTCTGAACCAGAGGACTTCAAAGCCATGGAGCCTGCTGCACCAGCAGAGCCCACCCCAGAGGCTGCCATGGAGCCTGCTGCACAGCCCACCCCAGAGGCTGCCCTGGACACAGAGCCCTTGGCCCCAGTAGCCCCAGCAACGGAGCCAGGGGCTGCCTTAGACCCAGAGATTCAAGAGCAGGTGCCTACTTACCAGCAGCATCGGGAGCAAAAGAGTGCTCTCAGAAGGTCAGAGCATTTAAATAGGAAACTCCAAGCAATCAAGCTCCAGCTGAGGTAGCACCTGGGTGAGGGCCTGCTTAATAAAAGCACTCACTCAGCCTTGGCTCTTTGTTGGCTGACAACCGTCCATTCTGGGTGTGCCTACTGGGCTTCTGGGGCCCTTGCCTTGCTTCCTGGCACGCTGCCCGACCAGCTGTGGAACAAGCTCCGTGGTACGTGGACTCTATTTGCGGTTTTGCCTGGCTGTGCAGCAACAGCCAGGGATATCTTTGCTGCAAAAGTCTCTTTAATTTACTGCTGAAGTAAAGCCCTTTGATTTATTGCCTGTCTGCCTTAGCCGGCTCTTGGCTGCCTGCCATGCCTTGGTGCTGACACAACACTCCAGATGGGAGACCTCCAAGGACAGCCAAATCATTCTCAGTTTCATGGCTGGTTTCTACTATAGCTGTGACACTGTATGCATGACTTCAGATGTGCCCTCTTCAAGCCTGGTTCCTGTCTCAGTTCAACCCTCTCAGTGACTTCTGTCATCTGCATCCCACCATACCAAGGGCTGTATATTGCTCTCTGGAATGATGGCTCCATACCAACAGTGTTTAAAGAGGATTGCCTTTCATTCCTCCACAACCAATGACATCAGTGATGATGGATGCTTTCATGGAAGGATGGGGAGTGCATGTAGAAGGACTTTCCATCAAAGGGCACTGGACAGGAATGGAGACCAGTTTGCATATCAATGCATTGGAGATGCTTTCAGTAGAGAAAGCCCTACATGCATCTGAACTCCTTCTACAAGGCAAATTTATTCAGGTAGTATCTGACAACACCACAGTGGTTTGCTATCTAAACAAGCAAGGAGGGACCAGGTTGACCACCCTGCTGAACCTAATATCAGCAAGAACATTTCTCTCTCTTCAATTCATCTACCAGGAGAGGAGAATACTTCAGCAGTTGTTCTCAGCAGGGCTCTGACCTCCTGCTGTGAATGGAAGCTCCATCCCAACCTGCTCCTTACCATCTTCAAGGAATGGGCCAGCCCCACATATGGATATCTTCATCTCCATACAGAATGCTCCAGGGCTCAATAGGGGAAGGGCTCTCTCAGTGATACCTTCTTATATCACTTGGGAGGACCTGATGTGTACATTTTCCTCCATTCTCCTCATCACCAGAGTAATCTCCAAGATCCAGAAGGACAAGATAAAGTGCAGTCTCCAGACAACTGTGGTTTCCTCCTGTCTTCCAGCTATCTTGAGGAATTTACTGCAGGCTTTTAAATAGACCAGACTTTCTGACTTTACAATGCTTGAGTTCAGCATCCCGATCTGCATACGCCCAAACTGACTGTTTGGAGCATACACTTTTAGGCTCTCAGTTCTGTTTCATCAGTTCCTAGCAGCTGCTGTTAGACTTTTAGCTTGATGATCAAGTGGACTAAATTCCTGTCCTTTTTGTCATCTCAGTGTTTGTCTCCAGCCCAAGCCCAGACATATCACATGTTGGACTTTTTGATGTCCCTGACTGATAAAGGGTTACCTCTGTCATCCATAAGGTGCTGCCTGTCTGCAATTGCTAATAGATTTCAACTAATTGACAAGCCTTCCTGCTTCCAGCATCCATTGGTGAAATGATTTCTGAAGGGCTATAACTTACACCCATCTGTGCTAGGGCCCATACTTCAGTGGACCCTAGAGTTAATCCTATTTCAGTTTTCTAAGAAGCCATTTGAGCCAATGGCAACAGGTGACATTCACCTACACCTTCTTACATAGAAGACAGTGTTCCTCATGGCTATCATGTCAGCTAAGTGAGTAGGTAAATTATATACCCCTAATGTGGAGCCTCGGTACCTGAAGTTCTATAAGGACAAAGTCATTCTTAGGCTTCCTATGTCTTTCCTTCCAGAAGTGGTATTGGCCTTTCATTTGAACTAGAACATTGTGTTGCCTGTATTTATGCAAAACCCTTCCACTAATTTGGTTTGGGCCTTACACTGTCCTGATGTTAGGTGGGGTCTGGCCCTCTGTGTCAACAGGACTGCTGACTTTTGCCAGTCTTAGAGGCTATTTGTTTGCTACTCCTGGACCAAGAAAGGATTCCCTGTGTCAACTCAATATCTCTCTAAGTGGATCTTATCAGCCATCCACTGGCCCATGAACTGGCAGTCTGTGTTTGTAGTCAGTCTAAAAGAGCTATGGCTGCTTCACCAGCCTTTTTGAAAGGGATACCTTTGAAGGATATTTGCAGGGCAGCTACCTGGTCGCAGCCCCTGACATTTATTACACACTATAGACTGGATGTCCAGGACTGATGCTGCCTTTGGGAGAGCAGTGTTGTTTTCCTGTGTCACATGGCTCTCCCGCCTCCTATGGTGAGTACTTTGCTACTCTCTCATTTGCGTAATCCAGAGAACATGAAGAAGAAGAATGGGTTGCTTTCTTGTAACCATGGTTCTTCAGATGGTCATCTGTAAACTCACACAGCACCCACTGTTACCGTAGTTTCTAGCCCGGACTTGTGGGATATTAGATATCATTTGATATCAATAATTTGGCCTTCTTTACTTATTCCTCTCCACATACCTGCGAGGCCCCCAGACAAGCACGCATACAGGCACAGCCTCAAATAGCCGAAACATTCCAAACAAATACAGGCAAGCCAGAAATAGCCAGACTGCCGCTTTAGGAGACCTCAAGGGAAGTGCGACATTATGTATGCACACTACTTAGAAAGGACTCCCTGCCCCGAGCAGGCAGCTTGACGAGCCAAATACTCAACTGTCAAGCACTCTGCGTTTGCATACTGGCTACTCTACTGACAACTCCGTCATAACTCAATCGTGCAAAATACTGACCTTTCGGAGGCTTTGTCTCCAGCCCGAAACTCATTGTTACCCCCAAGAATGGACTAGCCTGCGGCCACATTTTCCCCTATAAGACCCCCTGACTTTGAGCGCTTCCTCGGATCACTCTTGGCTTCCATCCCACCTTGCTGTCGCTTCGTTCAGCGAGCCTTCCCCTCAGCTCCTCGTGCTGAGAATCCTCACTTCCACGAACTTCTTCTTCAGACTATCTGGGCTTCAGGACAGGTGTAGTATTTCCCATACAAAACCTCCTCTTAAAATCCCTCAATCCAACTCCAACCTTTATTTCTATAAGATCTCTGTGTGAGTATGTTGCATACTTGTGTTTGACTGTATATCAATAAAAACAACAATTATTATTTACTCCTGTTTGCTCCTTGACTTGGCCTGATCCCGTAGACATTGGGTAAAAGATCTCGCTACGTTGCCCTGCCTCTCGTAGTGCTAGCTTGTGCTCTTTGCTAATTCCCAACTTTATAATATTTGGAGTGCACTTAGATGTCCCTCACGGGACCCCCAGAAATCAGGGTAACACCATCCATTCTCCACATATTTGTCATGCTCTCTATCCTTAGATCCAGGGCTGCTACTATGACTGCCATGGAACTGAGGGTTTGAGTAGGAATTGGGCGGGTCACATGGACTAGAGAGGAGGGGCTAACTCCAAAATGCTTGTATATCAGCTCTAGAAGGTTCCAAATGATGCATTGTATAGGAGCAGTAACCCCAATTGTGTGAGTTCACAGATGACCACTTGAAGATCTACAGTTACAGGTAAGCAACCCATTCTTTCCAAGCTTTAGCGGACGGATAATACCATCTAAGATAGTGCCATTGAAAAATACATGAAAGTAATTTCTTTTTCTCTCAAATAGCCATCTGAGATATTATACCTTGGAAATTCTGAGAAAAATACAAAGTACATTCTGCTTATTTGTGGTCTCTGTGATTCACCAAAATGGTTTTGTTCTGCACTTGCACAAAGTAGCATGATCCTTCTAGAGCTGAGTGATTGCTTTTAGCTGCAAAAACACCCTTTTTGACCCTACCTCAGCAATGTGCCTTCTATCAGTTTTTTGTCTCTCATGGCAGGTGCAACGTTTGGAACTTTCTTCATCAGTGCTTTCTTGCTCTTGAGTGATCATTGAACTGTGATACTTTGCGTGTTCCTCTTCTTCTCAAGACATCCAGGGTATTTCAATTTCAACCACAATCACCCAGTGAACTTTACCTAGTCAGCCCTCAGCCCAGGTTCATGGTATCAAAACAGTCTTTCAAATACTACATTTCATGTAGGGTAAAAATTGCAGATTTAGATGGTCACCTAGGTGCCCTCTTTGTCTGGGTGAGGACTACAATGTGAGTTCTTGCTGTCATTGTCAATGCTTCATGTCTCAAGCCCAATTGAACTTGGTATCTTATCTTAACGTGCTACAGTGGGAGCATGCCAGCAAAGTGGCAGAACAAGCTGCCAAGAATGAGTCTCTCTTTATAGCTTCCATGGAGAATCTTTCTCAACCACCTCCCTTGACAGCTCTCCTGAGGCAAGATCCTAAGCTCACCAATATTGGGTCTAGGAATTGGGTAAACAGTGTGTCTTGGGATAGGGTTGAACTCTTCCTGAAGAAGCAGATACATAGCTTGGGATTACTCTTAGATCAATCTCTGTCACTGGGGGCTCAAGTGGACTCAGAGTGCTTGGTGCCAACTTTAACTGCTGTCTCCAAGTCTTTCTTGGAGAGATGTAACCTATCCACAGTAGTCCATGCACAATCTCCCAATTAAACTACTGTAATGCACTCTATGTGAGGCTCTATGTAAGGCCTAAAGAAGACTCAGAAACTTCAGCTAATACAAAATGAAACTGCTTGACTGCTGACTGAATACCATTTGTGATTTGCAACTGTTTCCTACTCTGTTGATGTCTAGGACCTTTGAACTCCTAACTTCAGTTGATCTCTACCTACTGTCTTAGAAGATGGCCTTTGGCAGTGATTACACTGCTAGAAGGTTAAGGGAGCTGTGTGTGTTATAGGTGGATCCCTTTTATCTCTAGTTGCATAATTATAGGGTAGTATTGCACTCTGATATTTCCTTTTGCCCCAAAATAGTGTCAGCCTTTCATTTGAATCAAGACATCATTTTGCCTACCTTTATGCCACAGCTGTGTGCTGCACAAGAGAGAGCAGTTCATTTTCTAGATGTTAATAGGGTTTCAGGTTTTTATACAGACAGACCTAGGTGCATTAGAAAGACATTTTGTTATACTTTTCCAAAATTAGCCGCTTTCACTTCAGAGGTTTGCTGACTGGGTGACATCTACCATTTCTCTTGCACATCAGGTAGCTCATATGTCCCTTGGGGGTGAAAGCACAGTAGACTATAGCAATGGCTGCACCTACCACCATCCCCCAATGGGTTCTGTTACCTAATGTTTGTGATGCAGCTACCTGTGGCCAACTGTCCAAATTTATCCATTCAATATGCAATGGAGAGCAGATCACAGGCTGATTACTCATTTGGAAGGGCAAGTCTTGCATCATTTCTGCATAGTATTGTTTTTTCAGATATTAGTAGCTCACTAGTCTCCCACGTGCATAGATCATAGCGACTACAAATAATCTGTAACTGTGGTTCTTTGGATGGTCACATGTGTGAACTCACACAACTCACCCTCTTCTCCTCTTGAGTTCTGTCTTTTATTATGAAGTGTATGCTTTGCCTAGATGAACTCGGAACTGAGGTAGGGTGTGTCTTTGAAGTATTTACATATGTAGAGCAGAAAGGGGTTGGATTACTGCCAAAATGTGATTTCTCAGCTCTAGAAAGTTCCAAATATTGCACTGCACAAGTATAGCTTAACCTATTTGTGGGATTTCACAGATGACCACTTCAGGAATCATAGTTCCAGGTATTCTTCCCAGCTGCAGCATAAGCTATGTGACCCTTCTGCCTCCTTGTTCCCATTGTTCATACTGAGTCAGAATTTCTGTTTTTATTACAGTGAAAAGTTCCAAAATACCAGGAATGACAGGCAAAACATAATTCTGTTCCAGCTTATTATGCCCAAAAGTAACTAGTTACTGAAGTAACTTGTTAGAAAAGTGAATTATTTTTTAGCTTTTTTGCAGAGTATACAGTTCCCACTTTGGTTCCCATTTTCTTAGTTCTCAAGCTAACACTGGAATCTTCACAGTTCTTCTTCTGTCAGTGCTTGTATTGCTGTTCAAGTGATGAACTAGTTTCTCAATAAATGGCCACTTCCAGAGTAGGAGGTTAGAGGAAAATAAAAACATACTGCTCTCTGCTATTAACAAGGGTTTCACTGCAGAAAAGAAGATGAATGCAAGTCTGTAGCAATTCAGAAATCATTATTTGTGAGTGGACATGTTGTTTAATTATCAAGATTTCGATAGGCTAGCGGAGCTGAATTGACCTTTCTAGCATAGGCAAATAAGTAAGGCTTGGTCAGACTATGAGCAAAATTTGCTCTTATTCTAGAAGGTGTTTATTATATTTTGCATTTGTAGCAAAACACACTTGAACTGTGTTTGATACAGTATGCATTTCTGTTTACACTTCAGGGACCTTGATTGGTGGGAGATGTCCTGTTGAAGATGGCTGGATTTACTGGTATGGCAGTTGTTATTACATTAGCAGAGGACAACCCCAAGATTGGCTACATGCAAGGAATATGTGTAGACAGTATAGGGGCACAGACCTTCTCTGGATAACCAATGCAGATGAGAAGGTATCATATTTTGTTTTCACATTGGGTATATTTTCTTGTATGATGTGCCATAAAGAACCTCTGATGGAAAATATCAGGCTTTAGTACTTTGTTTATGTACGCTTTTAAAAACTGATGTGTTCTATTTTATTGGATAATGCCCCATTTCTACCTCTCATAATTTTAAATCTTTTTCCCCAAAGAAAGCACTTCTTTCTTCACTGCCCAGAGGAGTCTACTGGACTGGTCTTCATGGAAATTGGTTTTGTAACCATTTACATTGGTCATACAGAAATCTTCCACATACACCTTCAGAATGGTGAGCTGAGTGTGACCTGTTCCCACCAATGGTGATAAACCTCCATGCTTTGAATCATACAAAAAAAAATTGAATGAGCAAATCTAAAATAATGAATTTCATGAGTTTTCTACCATTATGATTATCTGTTTATCTGTTCATGTTGTATCTCTGCTTGACAGGGGAGGGGCTGGAACCTCAAAAGAACTCCTAAGGGGGCTGTGGCCAAAAAACACACAGTTGAGAATGGCTGATTTAAACCATTAAAACAAACCCACCCATATTCATGTCTTATTATTCAGCAAATGTGTCACTTTTTAAACTAGCTCTACAACACTGATAACTTGGCAGAACAGAAGCAGAAACTGTGGACAGGAGAGATTCCCCCAGCACCAACTTAATATCCCTACTAGTCTGTTGTACATCAGGCTGAAAATAATTTCTGGAGCGAAGAGAAAGATCTCAATCAAGTGTGGTAATGTGCTCTATGTGGGGCTGCCCTTGAAAAGTGTTGGGAAACTGCAGCTAGTCCAAAATGCAGCAGCCGGACTGGTGGCAAGTGTGCATTTTATAGACAACACTAGTCTTACAAGACTTTTACTAGCTGCCAGTTTGCATCCAAGTTCAGTTCAAGGTGCTGATTTTGATCTACGTAGCCCTAAATGGCTTGGGGCCTGGATATCTGAAAGATTGCTCCTTCCCATTTGAACCTGCTAGAAATTTGAAATCTTCAGAGGAGATCGTATTGTGTGTTCCAACACCATGTGAAGTCAGGTTGGCATGTACATGTAACGGCTTTTGCTGTAGCAGTATCTGAACTCCCAACTCAAGGAAGTTAGGCTGGCTCCATCTCTTTTAAACGTCCAGTTACAGCCAAAGCAGTGTTGTTCTGCATAGCCTTTAATGTCTGAAATTGCCCTGTTTTAACTGTTTTTATTTTTTTTTACAATTGTTTTAAGATTGTTTTTTATAGTTTTTAAAAGGTATTTTAACATATTTTAAATGTTTTATATTTGCACTGTTTTAATTGTTTTTATTTGTTAATCGCCTCAGGAGTCCTTATGGACTGGGAAGCCATACAGAGATATGTTAAATAAATAAACAATCCTATTTAGTTGTTTAGAGGGCTAGGCAGCCTCAGATGCAAAGGTTTTTTTTTTACCAGCTGTGACTGCTGGATCAGAAAGTGACCCTTCCTGGATAGATAGATGATAGTGATGACTATACTCTGGGAAGTCCCATGTTAAAATATTGAAGTGTGCTCTAAGCCTTTGAAAACTTCCAGAGTTCAGTTCATTAAAAACAGAGCTGCTAGGCTACTAAATGGGAATGTCATTGGGTGGACATCCTGTCACAACAAACTGGTTCTGGTTCAATTTGAGGACAATTTGATGTGCTCTTGATTTATTGCTTCTGATTCATTTAAAAAAAAATTGATGTGCTGCTTACTTGTCAAATCTTTCATGGCCTGTGATCCTGGTATCTGAGGTACATTGAGATCCTCTTTGTAATACCTCCTCCAGGTGCCTTCAGTTTCTTAAAAACAAAACAAACTCCAACATACTTCCAGTTGTTTGGGGACCTGCAGAAATTTCAGGGACAGGGAATGATACACTGTTAAGACATAATTATCTCTGCCCTCACCTGTTTTAGGCTAGGGTTTTGTTTTGTTTTTTAGAAACAGGAGTTAACAGACCAGTCACTTTAAAAGTCTGAAACAGACAGGTAGAATCCTGTTTAAATGACTTCTAAGAGCACAGTTTTCTACCTAGCAGCAGAGTATTTTGCAATGGGACTGTCAGGAAATCTGGGAGGCTGTACAGGGACTGCATTTAGCCCACCCTAGTCTAAAATTAAGAAGTTGGTGACTTTGGAGAAGGCCTTCTTATTAAATGCCCCTGGCTTATGATTTTCTCTTGCAAGGAGGCTTGCTTGACATTTCTGTTCTTTAGGCATTTTTATTTTTCCAGGCAATCTCTGACATGTTTTAAAGTACTGTTGGGATTGTTTTACTATTTCCTTTAACTTAATTGTTGTTTTTTTAATAAGTATTGCTATTTTTATTGTTTTTATGGTATTGTCGTAAACTGTCCTGAAAACTTATTTGAAGTACTGTATAGTTTTTTTTTTAAAAAAGTGGTTCTTCTATCTTTTCCTTGATAGAATGTGATAGCACTTTTCCTTAAACCTCCTGTCACCTTGTAGTTCTGGTATTCAGTCTAGGAGGTCCCTGGATTCATCTTGTGCCCTAACAGGGAAAACAAAAGGCTTTTTCAGATATTACATCATGAGATTCTCTGGCTAGCCCAGCTAATCCTCATTTCCTGATACATTTCTATTTACTACATTGGGTTCCAATTATATATTTGGTGTATATATACCATACTTGTTTTCTTATGCCCATAAACTATGTGTGAATTCACCCTTAGCAGAATGGGAATGGACAATGGTTAAACATAATTGTAAAACAATGTTTAAAACAGTGATTGAAAACAGTGTTTATTTGTAAATTGAGGTTGCAAACAGGACTGTGGACACTCCACTGGATGTGCTGTGTACAGCTGATTGTTCCTGATGGTACAATGACAGGAGCTAAGTGTCACCAGACAACATCATGGATTTGCAAGAAAAGAGAAGAGGGTAATACAAATGAACAGTCCTTGATTATGTTAAATAGATATTCCTGAATTGTAAACCCATTGAGTTAAAATTGAGAATAAGTGAAGTTTAGACTGTGGCCATTTCAGTTCAGCTGCTCTAACATATTAAGTCCTGACTTAGAAGAAAGACATCTTTTGAATTAATCCCTAATAAGAGGCTTCTGTAAACCAGAGGACTGATTTGCCAAACCAGTTATTTTCATGTTGTAGAAACAATGGATTTCCGCGTGTTTGGTGGCTATTACCTGGTTGGTATTGCCAAAGATCCTAAAGCAGTCACCCACAGATCATTAAGTGAAGCCTTTCAGCATTGTAGATTGGAAAGAACACTTTGTACTGGAGTTCAAAAGATAAGAAACAACTATATAACATATCTTGCACAACGACTGGTACTTGTCAATGGATCCTTTGCAAATTTATATACAGCATACTTAAAAAGTGGTATGTATAACTCACAAGATGCTTATTTGGGATTATGTAACTGGTGCATTTGAATTACACTTTTTACATTGCTAATATGTCACTCAAATTTGTATTTATTAATTTATATCCACAAGTTATAACTTGGATTTATTGCCTGAGGCAGTGCCTTCAGCCTACCTAATGATTGGGCCTGCCATAGGGACAGTACTTCACAGTGTAAAAAAAGTTCTTCTAAACTAGATTCAGATCCTTCTAGTCCAGCATGAATTCTGATAATACTTCGCCAAATACTCCTGGTAAACTCACAACCTACTCTACTATGTATATTTCAGCAGCTGGTATTCAGGGTGCATCATCTCTGTAGTTTAGATTCTATGTAGCTATCATGGCTGGTAGACTTGCAGCCATTGCATGAATAATTTCACCATATGAAATTATGGGAATAATTTTGGGAAAAATGACATTGAGTCTATCTGGCAAAGCTTCAAAAGATGATTCAGTCATTGGGTCAACCAGACTATAAATATGAGCTTCATTTACATTCACAACAAAGCACAAACTGCATTATTGGTAAGCTGTTATTGTTGGATTTGGGGGTTTTTTGGCTCGTTTTGCTCAAATATGTTAAAAAATATCTGTTTTATGACTTTAGGAGTGAAGTAGTTGCTATTTTCCTTTATAATTTGTTGTGATATGAGTTTTTTCCCCTTTGTAGACTATACAAGGGGATATCCTTACTCTCCTGGAGAGATTATTTACTTGGTTTTGTTTTGTTATAATGAATTCTCTTAACCTGAAAAAAACTGAGCCAAACTGCTTAGTTTCAGTTTTACTATTATTGAAGAATATTTCCATTTTTCATTGTTTTCAGCAGCTCAGAAATACAAGTTTTAAATGTGAAAATTCAAACCTACTAAGTCAACTAAGTCTTTGTACTCAGCAATGAGCTATTTGTGAGTCTAGATAATTTTAATTACTATTTCTATTGTAAGATTTTTCCACCCTTTAATTCCATTAATGAGTTACCATCCTGGGTTTCACCCCCACCCCCCATGTTACATTTCTTTAACTGGCCATGTCACTTGACTTTGAAATCTCTTCTGGCAGCTTGTACACCCGGATATTATGGTCCTGGATGTAGCATGACTTGCACTTGTAATGGGACTGAAAACTGTAATCCATTAACTGGACAATGTTCCGAAAATGAGCAGTGTAATGAAGATTACTTGACAACAGATTGTGAAGAAGGTATACTGTTTATAGTTGTATTGATTGTCTCTCCCTTTCCCAGATTCCCTTAGAATAGAGGGTAAAACCAGAATCCGCTCACCTGATTTATAGCTGTGGTGGTCACAAACACAAAATAAATTGTCACATGTTTTCACATGGCATGCCATAGACCAACATGGATATGGAAGTGTTACACTGCTGCATCTAGAAGACAATTCTAGGCAGGAACTAAATTTTTCACCCTATGCATAACATTCTATAGACAGGGTGGTTCTCACATTTATAGCTGGGAACTTAATTGGGCTTTTTGTCCCCACTACTGTTTCAAAGTTTCTGAAGCAGAGGAAGGTGTTTCACTGTGGCTGTCTTGTTTATGTATTCTGACTAGTTACATCAGAGGAATATTTAAAAATCTTCAACCCAACAGCGCCACACTGGCTTCCGCCCACAAGCTAGAAGTGCACAGATGCCAAGGAAAATTTGGTCTGCAGAGCATGGTTGCCATAGTTTTGGGAGCCCCTGTGATATAAGAACATAGTTGTGGACTTTTCTTTTTTTCAAAAAAAAAAAAACAAAAAAAAAACTTCCATTACTGCACTTAAATCATTTTTTTAAACACAACTGGCTTGATCTCAACTATTCTTGATTTTTTTCTGTTGAGAACCTAAGTCCTCAGGTAAAAACAGTAACAAAACAGAAAATCTGTACAGGAAATGATAATGTGAGAAATTAATTTATTATTGTAATAAAAAGTCTAATCCTGTGAAATTATGGAAAGAAAGTTGTTACTTACCTCACCCCACTGTTTATTACCGATAGCGTGTGTGTGTGTGTGTGTGTGTGTAAGTCATGACAGTAGAGTAAAGGACAAAAATGGGGAGACTGAAGAAAGGAAATCTGGTATCTTGCAGGGAATGCTGATGTAATATAGTCCATAAAAGTTCCTGGACATAAGGTTTGGGATTTTTGAGCTAAAACATTTTTCAGCAATAACTTTTCTTTGATTAATGGATTATCATTAAAATGTAGTTGCAGCCATTGCATGAATAATTTCACCATATGAAATTATGGGGATAATTTTGGGGAAAATGACATTGAGCAATTGTTATGTGGTTATTTAAATTCTGTTGTTCATTTCTCAGGTGTGATTAATCTGAAATGCCCCAAAGATCCTGGATGGTGGTTTTGGAAAGGCAACTGTTATTATATAGAGACAGCAAAGAAGCTGACCTGGGAAGAAGCAAATAAGTTCTGCCTAGCTTATCATGAAACTGAATTGATGCCAATGCTACAAAGTAAAGAGGAAAAGGTAGCATTCATTAATTCATGCATTACTGGAAGGACATTTATGACATAATATGTCATAGTGGTTTGCCTGCCAGATTAGGAGCCCTAGTGGCTCAGTGGTTAAATGTCAGCACTGCAGCCACAAGCTTGTGAGTTTGATCCTGCCGGGTTCCAGGTTGACTCAGCCTTCCATCCTTCCACAGGTTGGTAAAATGAGTACCCAGCTTGTTGGAGGCAATTAGCTAACACATTTTAAACCGCTTAGAGAGCACTTAGCTGATAAGCGGTGTAGAAATACACGTGCTATTGCTAGGATGCTGGGACACCCAATGGGTAACCTTCGGCAATTTACACTCTCTCAGCCTCAGAGGAAAGCAAAAGCAAATCTTGAACATATCTTGCCTAGAAAACCCTGGAATAAGTTCTCATTAGGGTCAGAAACTATTTGAAGGAATACAACAGCAGCAGCAGAAAGGAAATGTATTAACTTTCAGCCATGAAGTATAAAATCTTAGGAGGAAAAATGAAACTTAACATCCCTTTTGAAAGCAAGAGCTGTCTGCAGTATCCTTCTGCCATTTATAATCTGTCTTATGAAGCCATTATGATATAAAACTTCTTGTTAACACTAAAACATTGCAGTGGGCTTTTCTAAATCAAACCTATAATTAAATTAAACCCTGATTAGGGAGTGCTGTGGGTATGTTTACTCCAGTAGGAAAACTGCAGTATTTGTTCCGAACTCTGGAAAGATGTAGTGAAATGAAATAAATTTCTTCTTCAAGGGCAAGGGAAAAACCGACTGAGGGAGTTCACTCTCCTTGGGTTAGGTAGACAAACTTTTCAGAGTTTTCTAAAGATTATCTTCTATAAACTTCTGGCCAGCTGCTGAATACATACAACAACAGACAAAGCCAAAAGTGGATTGGACTTTAGCAGTAGTCTTGCTGTGGTAAAAGCAGGTAGAAAATGCATACTGTGATGTTCTCAAACAGATCTTGATAATTCTTTCGAGATCTCTGGCAGAGTCAACAGAATTGGTGGTAGCCTTTTCACTGAGGAAAATGGTAGTGCTATCAAAAAAGCTTGAGAAATATTTTAATATTCTGCCTGTGATCTAAAGGGGCATCCTGAGGTTTTAACATCTATAAGATTGATAGCCCAAACATTCTCTCTTCTTTGAAAAGCCTGGAAAATGTGCACCCTGGAGGATGAAATGGAGGAACTCTGAGGATGCATGGGTATGGTATATGACAGAAGCCTACTGGTTGTCTGGGAGAAGATAAAAGAGTATAACAGTAATATTATCTTCTTACTGTGCCATCACACAGCTACTGTCTTAGTCTATATTCAGGTATTTTGTGCTTAGTCCATGTTTAGGAATGCTAGCAATTATCTTAATCATATTCTTCTTCATAGTCTCTGCAACGGACATTGAGATTCTGCATGAGCTCCCCTGAAATAATGTTTAGTAAGAAAAGACATTATGGGAAAGATCTATTACAATTAGTTAATTCTTATGCTGTGTTGTTTCTCTTCTTACAGTTTCAGACATTTTTTGTTAAAGGGAAGGGGGCTGGTAACTATAGAAATGTGCTGTTGATGTGCGAATTGTCTACAGATAAATGTCTTCTTACCCACTAGATCTGGCTAGCATCCGTGCTAAAGGATAAAACATGGATTGGTCTAGCAGTGGAAAAAGCAAAACACACAACTAACTTGTAAGAGAACTTGTGATAGTTTCATTATGAGATATTACAGAAGTTTAGATTTAAGACTCCCACTGGAGACCTGGATGGCATAACAGCAGCAGCAGCTTTTTAGAGTCAGAAAAATATTTTATTTGGAATATCATAATTTCAAGGTGTCTGGGGTCCATTTTTTTTTCTTTGTCAATTTATTTCAGCCAATATACTCAAGTGTCCAAGGTTCCCTTGAATGTGTAGAGGAAGCTGCTTGGAACAAAGATATCACTACACAGCTTATCAAAATGACTGAGACTTTCTTTCTCCAAGGACCACCCAAACTTTAATTCATTTCTCTGGATTTATTCACAAATCTATTATCTAACTTGTTTTAACTATGTTTATACAGTGCCTTGATATCTATTTGAAGGAAGATAAGTTTTTTAAAGTTATACTAAATAATTAATTAAAAATCCAAAAAGAACACTGGAGAAAGCAGCCCAAATGGAATCACATAGAACATTTTGTGGTAGCATCTCCTGAAAAAGACCAGTTTTGCAGTTCAGGGGTAATGATGGACATTAATGTTTTGAAAATGTCTTGGGAGTCCATTTGGGCTAAAAGAAAATAAGTGAACAAACAAACCAACAAATCTAAGATTCCTGCTGAAGACTTGGTTAGCAAAATGACAACTTTTTTAGAGTCTGAAAAATATTTTATTTGAAATGTTATAATTCCAAGGTGTCTGGAGGTCCATTTTCTCCATTTTCTGTGAGTTTATTTCAGCTGCAATTTGCATGTGTTTTTTAGTCTTTCTCTATATTTTTGTATAACCATATTACCTGTAATGGACTGTGATTTAAATCATTTTTAAAATGTGTTTCTTATTTTGTGCTTTTGATTATTAGTGAAGAGATTTATAGAGAAGCTGTTTCAACCTGCCCACAAATGAATAAGAATGGGACCACTGAACATGTTAAATGCTCTTCTTTGGCTGGCTGGGTTTGTAAACGGAGTGTGGGTAAGTGAAAATTTACTGAAACTCCCAGTTAAATGCCAGAGGTATTCAATCTTTGAATTTTCTGATATGAATGCCATAGATTGGAGCTGTACAACACTGTACAACATTAGACTAATGTACAAATGAGAACCTAATTATCCAACAATATTTGCATCTTCCAAATGTTCTGGCAAAGTTCTCAAATTTAAAAAAAAATCAAAATGCATTTTAAAAGATGCATTGTCAGAGAAAATATACATGGAAAATATTTATTTGTTGTACTTACATGCCTTCAAGCTGACTCCAACTTGTGGCAATCCTCTCATGGAGTTTTTTTGGCAAGATTTTTTCAGAGGAGATTTGCCACTTCTTCCCCTTAGACTAAGAGAATGTGACTTGCCTACAGTCACCCAGGGAAGTTTCCATGGCTTGTTGTCATTCACTTAGTATGTTTACTGAGATCCCGTCAAATGATCCCCTCAAATGACTAGGGTTAAATATTTCAAAAAAAGTTTGAAGTACACTATCAAAAGATGGAAAAGTAGGGCAAAAGGATACAGGAGAAGGGATCTTAATATTGAAGAATGTGGAGCAGAACTTATTTTCAAGACTCCATTATTATTAAACAGCTTGTCCTATAAAAGTGCAAAGAAAAAAATTAAACCATCTTTTTAAAAAACACATATTTCAGATGCCAAAATGTTTTGGAAATACCCTGGTAGGATACTCATCTTGCCTTTGGGAAGTAGAATGTATAACTATGAGGAACATGCAAAGTCAGCTTGCTTCCTAGAAGACAAATGCACTGGAATCACCTACTGGAAGCAGAAATATATACCAGTCAGTGGCAAAGAACTGATCTTACCCATATCAGAGCATGATGCTACATACATAAAAACTGGTAACTGTCCACCTCTAAATGTATTGTTTTGTAAAAATATTGTATCATAGAATAACAAAAGCACATACTTAGAAAGGGAAACCAGAAAGTTATTGTTACTGACCATTAACTTATATTCATGCCTTGTTAAGTTTTGTTAATCACTGAGGTGTGGAAAATGTGCACTGTGGACTATAAGAGCATCCAGACTCCACTTTTGCAGCCTTTGAAAAAAATTATTGTTGTTTTTGTTGTTATTGTTATCTTCTTCTGCTTTTGCTTCTGCTTTTGCTTTTGCTTCTGCTTCTCCTTCTTCTTCTTCTACCATGGCAGTCACCCAAAGTCACTTGACCACCTAGTCAACTTTTGAATGATTTTCAGACAATTTTCTGTCCCTAAATGGCCCCAAATCATACACCCAATTACCATCCACAGATATGTTGGTTTAACTTTCCTACCCATCCCCACAATCTTGCACTCTCACCACAGAAAACCAAAACACTTGCATGTTTTTGGTCAAAGACAAACCAAAAATGGCAACTAGAAACGACATTACGTTGCTTATGCTGCTCTTTGTCATACTGGTACAGCCCAAATTTTCCTCCCTTGAATTTACCTACCTGTGGTTTAAAGTAGTGTCTTCAGCCTGAAAATATTAGAAACTTTTTATTGCTCTGACATAGACGATCATATCATGTCAGCATTTACTAATAGTGTATACTGTTATCTGCAAACATAATCACATTTTAAAACAATTCTAGAGTTAAACAAAATGAAAACATATTAAAATGGTCAACAAGTTAGAGCATGTTAAAAGGCTACAATAATTTAAAACGATGTACATGTGCACTTAAAAGTAAATTAAGCACCAGAGACATTAATTAGAAAGCTATATTTCATATTGGTGTTGAAAGAAGCCAGTGTTGACACCAGTCTGACCTGCATGGAAAGGCATTTCACAGTTAGGATTTTACAGTTGAAATGGCCCTCTCCCATGTCCTCCCACTTTATATTATCCCATTGCAGACCTCAGCTCTTGGGAAGATTTGGGCCCTTTTCACATGCAGTTTCTTTTGCAAGAGGGCCCCTTGAGCGTCGCGTAAATGCGAGTGGCAGTCCGTACAATGCGAGCCTAAAGCAGGCAGCACACGGATTTTTTTATTTTCGGCTCTAAGCTGAAAATACTGTGCAGTCGCGCAATGCTCCCAGGGCCCTCGCGCACTTACCTGCCCTGCAGTGCATCGGGCGAGCCGGGCTGGTCGCGCTTCCTCCCCCAGCGCAGCCTACAGCTCCCAGGCTGCACTGCGGAAGGAAGGGGCAGGGTGTTTGCGCGACGGTCGTGCAACCAGCAACTCAGCTGCAGGAGAACGGAGGAGCGATGCGAGTGCCTCGTGCAAGAGGCTGCTTGCACGAACGGCACCCCCCACCTCTGCGAGCAGGTAATGTGCGGAAAGGGCCATGGAGAAGTGTTCCTTAAAAAGTTCCCAAGCTGTTTAGGACTTTGAATGTCATCCTCAGTACCTTGAATTCAAACTGGAAGTATATTGTCATTCAATACAGCTCCTTCTCGGGATGGCATGGAGGAGAAATCCACAGTGATTGGGTTTATCCCCACGTGCCAACTGGGACAGGCAGGATTCCATCTTCTTTCAGTTAGAAGCGTTGGAACTCTCCCCTTCCCTGACAGTTTTTCTTTTCCTGCTGAGCAAACTGGACAGGCTTAACCCCTTATTTGAAGAGTTAATTAATTTAGTAGTTATTAGTTTAAAAATGGAGAAGAAAATAGAGGAGAAGATGTCAGATTTAAAAAAAGGTCATTGGTGCCCAGATGCCCACCGCTCCAAGTAGCTCTGAGGATTTCAAAAAAGAGAGCACTCAAACTTGATCTTCTCAGATGCCGGCCAATCCGCTGGATTCTGAGTCAGAGAAAAAAGATAAAATTAAACTGAAAACTTCTCAAATTGCTACCGATCTGTGAGTCTCTGAGGAGGAAAGGAAAGAGGCTCTCAGGAAAGTGTTTGTTTCCTCAAGTGATAGCAATTTGGACATTCGGGAAACTGGCAGTGGTAAGCAGGCTGAAAAATTAGAAAGTAAGACAGTGAAGAAAAAGGTGATGACACATGGAAAGAAGAGCAAGGATTCCTTATCTAAAGCAGGTAGAGGATGAGCAAATAAAGCGGTTAAAGGCTCAGTGACAGGGAAGAGGCTTGAAATGGTAGCTTTGAGCCGCCATCTTGAAAACCGCAATTCCACGGAGGTGGGAGGGGCTTGCGGAGAGCGTCCTCCAGCCTCGGGAACATGTGCAGAAGGTCTCACTAAGCGCCCAGAGATGAAGAGAGGGGCTCACAAAGAGAGAGTGTGTGAGAGACCTGCTGTGATTTCTTCACCCCTCAGCAGCAGCTGCAGCAGCAGCCTAGAACAGAGGCTGTTTCACCCCATATTCACACAATGAATCAAGGCAACCATGGAGGTCCTGAGATATCAACTTGAGGTGAGAGAGGAGCTTCTTCTTCTTCTTCTGTGGAAG
>CAOLHI010006918.1:0-11673 GCA_948474755.1 Ctenosaura bakeri
AAAACCCCCCCTTTTGGGTTTTTTTAAAAATTTTTTTTTTTTTTTTTTTAAATTAAAAAAAAAAACCCCCCCCCTTTTTGTGGGTTTTTTTTTTTTTGGGGTTTTTTTAAAAAAAAACCCCCCCCCCCTTCCCCCCCCAAAAAAAAAAACCCCCGGGGTTTTGGGAAAAATTCCTTTTTTTTCCCCCAAAAGGGGGTTTTCCCCAAATTTAGGGGGAATTTTTTTTTAAAAACCAAATTTTAAAAAAAAAAAGGGGGGGAAAAAAAAAAAAAACCCCAAAAAAATTTTTTTTAAAAAAAATTTTTTTTTTTCCCCCAAAAAAAAAAACCCTTTTTTTTCCCCCTTTTTTTTCCCCAAAAAGGGGTTTTCCCCAAAAATTTTGGGGGAAAAAAAAAACCCTTTTTCCCCTTTTTTTTTTTGAGCAAAATTTTTTTAAAAAATTTTTTCCCCCCATCCCCCCAAAAACCCCCCAAAATTAAATTTTAAAAAAAATTTTTTTTTTTTAAAAATTTCCCCCCCTTTTTTTTTGGGCCTTAAGGTTTTTTTTTTTTCCTTTTTAAAATTTTGGGGGTTTTTTTTTTAAAGGCCCTTTGGGGTTTTTTTGGTTTGGGGGAACCCCTTTTTTTTTTTTTTTTAAAAAAAAAAAAAGGGGGGCCCCCAAAAAGGGGGGGTTTTTTTTTTTTCCCAAAACCAAAAAAGGGGAAAAAAAAAAGGTTTTTTTTTTTTTTCATTTTTTTTTTTCCCCATTTTTTTCCTTTTTTTTTTCCCCCCTTTTTTTTTTTTTTAAAAATTTTTTTTTTTTTTTAAAAAATTTAAAAAATTTAAAAAAAAGGCCGGGGCCCCGGGCCTTTGGGGCCCCGGAGGGCCAAAAAAAAACCCGGGTCCCTTTTTAAAATTTTTTTCCCCCCAAAAACCCCCAGAAAAAAAAATTTTTTTTTTCCCCCCCCCTTTTTTAATTTTTTCAAAAAATTTTTTTCCCCCCCTTTTTTTTCCCTTTTTTAAAACCCAAAAACCCCCAAAAAAAAAATTTTAGGGAAAAAAAAAAATTTTTTTTAAAAAAATTTTTTTTTTTTAAAAAAAAATTTTTTTTTGGGGAAACAAAAAAAAAACCCCCTTTAAAAAAAAAAAAATTTTTTTAAAAAAATTTTTTCTGGGGAAAAATTTTTTTTTTAAAAAAAAAAAAAATTAAATTTTTTTCCCCCCCCCTTTTTTCCCCCCCCTTTTTTTTCCCTTTTTTTTTAAAAAAAAAAATTAAAGGCCTTTAAAAAAATTTTTTTTTTTTCCCCCCCGAATTCCGAAAAATTTTTTCCTTTTTGAAAAGGTTTTTCCCCCCCTTTTAGGAAAAAACCCCCCCCCCATTTTTTAAAGGGCCCCAAAAATTTTTTCCCCTTTTAAAAACCCCCCCCGGGGTTTTTTTTTAATTTTTTTAAAAAAAAAACCAAAAAATTTTTTTTTTTTTTTTTAAATTTCCCCCCCTTTTAAAAATTTTTTTAAAAAAAGGGGCCCCCCTTGGGGGGAAAAAAAAAAAAAAAAAAAAAATTTTAAAAATTTTTTTTTAAAAAAAACCCCCAAAAAAATTTTTTTTTTAAATTTTTTTCCCTTTTTTTTTAAAAAGGGCCCCTTTTTTTCCCAAAAAAAATAAAATTTTTTTTTAAAAAAGGGGGGTTTGGTTTTTTTTTAAAAAAAAAAGGGAAAAACCAAATTAAAACCCGGGGAAAAAAAAAAAAAAAGGGTTTTTTTAAAATTTTTTTCCCCCCCCCCCCCAAAAACCCGGGGTTTCAATTTGGGGGGCCCCCCCCCAAAAAACCCCAAAAATCCCCCAAAAAAAAATTTTCCCCCCCCCGGGGGGAAAGGGGGGCCAAAATTTTTTTTATGGGGGAAAAAAAAAAAGGTTTTTTTTTTTTAAAAAAAACCCAAAAAAAAACCCCTAAAATTTTTTTTTAAAAATTTTGGGAAAAAAAATTTTTTTTTTTAAAAAAAAAAAAAGGGGGAAAAAAAAATAAAAAATTTTCCCCCCAAAAAAAAAAACCGCCCCCCAAAGGGGGGAAATTTTTTTTTTAAAAACCCCCCCCCAAAAAAAATTTTTAAAAAAAAAATTACCCAAAAAAAAGGGCCCCCCCCAAAAAAAAAAGGTTTTGGGCCTTTGGGGGGAAATTTTTGTTTTTTAAAAAACCCCCCTTTTTTTTTTGGCCCGGGGGAAATTTTTTTTTTTTTTTAAAAAAAATTTTTTTTTTTCAATTTTTGGGGGGGGGGGGGAAAATTTTTTTAAAAAAAAAACCTTTTAAGGGGTTTTTTTTTTTTAAAAAAAAAATTTTTTTAAAAAAAAAAAAAATTTTTTTTTTTTGGGGTAAAAGTTTTTTAAGGGGGGGGGTTTTTTTTTTAAAAAAACCCGTTTTAAAATTTAAAAAAAGGGGGGGTTTTTTTTTTTTTTTTGTTTTTGGGGGGGTTTTTTTACGGGGGTTTTTTTAAAGGGCAGGGGGGGGGCCCCCCCCCCTTTTTTTTCCCCCCAAAAAATTTAACCCCCCCCCTTTTTTTTTTTTAAAAAAAAGGGCCCCCCCCCCCAAAAAAAAAAAAAAAAATTTTTAAAAATTTTTTTCCCCCGGGCCCCCCCGGGGGTTTTTTTTTGGGGGGAAAAAAAAGGCCCAAAAGTTTTTTTGGGGGGGAAAAAATTTTTTTTTTTTTTTTTTAAAACCCCCAAAAAGGGGGGGGGAAAAGGGGGGGGGGGGGAAAAAAAAAACCCCCAAAAAATTTAAAAAAAACCCCCTTTTCCCCCCCCCCTTTTTTTTTTTTTTGGGGGGGGTTTTCCCTTTTTTTTAAAAATTTTTTTAAAAATTTTTTCCCCCCTTTAAATTTTTTTAAACCCCCCCTTTTGGTTTTTTTTTTTAAAAACCCCAAAAACCCCCCTTTTTTAAAAAAAAAATTTTCCCCTTTTTTCCCCCCCAAAAATTTTTTTAAAAAGGGAAAAAATTTTTTGGGGCCCCAAAAATTTTTTTTTAAAATTTTTTTTTGGTTTAAAAAAGGGGGAAAAAATTTCCGGAAAAAAAAGGGGTTTTAAACCCCCCTTTTTTAAAAAAAGGGGGCCCAAAAAAATCCAATTTTAAAAATTTTGGGGGAAAAAATTTTTTTGGCCGGGGAAATTTTTTTTTTTTTTTTTTCCAAATTTTCCGGGGGGGGGAAAAAAGCCCAAAAAAAAAAAACCCCCCCCCTTTTTTTTAAAAAAATTTGGGGGGGAAAAAAAAAAAAATTTTTAAAATTTTTAAAAAGGGGGGGGCCGGTTTTTTAAAAAGGGTTTTGGGAAAAAATTTTTAAAGGAAAAAAGGGGGGAAAAAAAAAAAATTTTTTGAAGGGTTTTTTAAAAAACCCCCAAAAAAAACCCCTTTTTTTTAAAAATTTTGGGGTTTTTTTCCCCCCCCCTTTCCCGGAAAAAAGGGGTTAAAAAGGGGGGGAAAAAAAAATTTTTAAAAAAAATTTTTTTTTAAAATTTTTTTTTTTTTTTAAAAAATTTTTTTTTTTTTTTTCCAAAATTTTTTTTTTTAAAAAAAAAAAAAAAAAAAAGGGGAAAAAAAATTTTTTTTTTTTTTAAAATTTTTTTTTAAAAAAAAAAAATTTTTTTTTTTTTTTTTTTTCCCCCCTTTTTTTTTTTCCCCAAAAATTTTTGGGGAAAAAAATTTTTTTTGGGGGTTTTTTTTTTTTAAAAAAACCCCTTTTTTTTTTTTCCCCCCCCCCTTTTTTTTAAAAAAGGGGGAAAAATTTTTCCAAAAAAACCCGGGCCCCCAAAAATTAAAAAAAAAAAATTTTTTTTTTTTAAATTTTTATTTAAAAAAAAAAAAAAAAATTTTTTTTTTTCCTTTTTTCCTTTTAAAAACCCCAAAAAAAACCTTTTAAAAAATTTTAAAAAAAAAAAAAAAAACCCCAAAAAAAAATTTAATTTTTAAATTTTAAAGGGCCCCCCTTTTTTAAAAAACCCAAAAAAAAAAGGGGGGGGAAAAATTTTTTGGGCCCCCCCCTTTTTTTTTTTTTTTTTGGGAAAAAAACTGGAAAAAAACCCCCCCCCCGTTTCCCCCCCCCCAAAAAAAAAATTTTTTGGGCCCTTTTTAAAAAAAGGGGGGAAAAAAAAAATTTTAAGGTTTTAAGGTTTTTTTTTTCCCCCCGGAAAAAAATTTTTTTTGGGTTTCCAAACCCTTTTTTTTACCCGGGAAAAATTTTTTTTAATTTGGGCCCCCCCCCCGGGGGGGTTGGGGGGTTTTAAAGGTTTTTTTTAAAAAACCCCAAAAAAAATTTTTTAAAAAAAAAAAAAGAAAAACCCCCCCAAAAAAAAAAGGTTTTTTAAAAATTTCCCCCAAAAAAATTTTTTTTAATTTCCCTTTTTAAAAAATTTTTTTAAAAAAGAAACAAAAAAACCCTTTTAGGGTTCCCAAAAAAACCCCCCCCCCGGGGGCCCCTTTTTTGGGGGGGGGAAAAAATTTCCCAACCCAAAAAAAAAAAAATTTTTTAACCCCCCCCTTTCCAAAAAAAAAAAAAGGGGCCCCCCAAAAAAGGGGTGCTAATTCCCCCAAAAAAATCCCTTTTTTTTTTTTTAAAACCCCGGGTTTCCCCCGGGGGCCCCCTTTTTTTTAAAAAAAAAAAAAACCCCCCCCCAAAAACCCCAAAAAAATTTTTGAATTTTTTTTTAAAAAAAAAAAAAAAAAAGGGGGAAAATTTTTTTGGGGGGTTTTTTTTAAATTTTTTTTTTTTTTTAAAAGGGAAAAAAAATTTTTTTCCCCTTTTTTTTGGGGTTTTTCCAAATTTGGTTTGGGAATTTAAAAAGGGGGGGTTTTTTTGGAAAACTTTTTTTTTTTTAAAAAAAAGGGGGGGTTTTTTTTTTTTTTTTCCCCAAAAAACCCCCAAAATGGTTCCCCCCTTTTTTTTGGGGAAAACTTTTTTTGGGGGGGTTTTTTAAAAAGGGGGGAAAAAAAAAAAAAAAAATTTTAAAAATTTTAAAATTTAAAAAAAAAAATTTTTTTTTAAAAAAAAAAAAAAGGTTTTAACCCTTTTTAAAAAAAAATTTTTTTTTAAAAATTTTTTAAAATTTTGGGTTTTTAAATTTTTTTAAAAAAAGGGAAAAAACCCCTTTTTCCCCCCCTTTTTCCCCTTTTTTTCCCCCCCGGCCCGGGGTTTTTTTGGGGGTTTTTTTTAAAAAAAAAAGGGGGGGGGGGGGGGGAAAAAAAAAAAAAAAAAAGGGGGGTTTTTTTTCCCCCCCTTTTTAAAAGGGTTTTTTTCCCTTTTTTTTTCAATTTTTAAAAAGGGGGGGCCCCCCCCCGGGAAACCCCCCAAAAAAAAAAAAAAATTTTTTTAATTTTCTTTTGGGGGGGTTTTTTTCCCCCCTTTTTTTTTTTTTTAAAATTTTTTGGGGGAAATTTTGGGGGAAATTTTGGGGATTTTAAAAAAAGGGGGCAAAGGGCCCCTTTTTTTTTTTCCCGTTTTTTTTTCCCAAAAATTTTTTTTTTTTAAAAAAAAAATTTTGGGGGGGAAATTTTTTTAAATGGGGGGAAAAAAATTTTTTTTAAAAATTTTTTAAATTTTTCCAAAAAAAAACCACAAAAAAAACCGGGAAAAAGGGGGAAAAAAGTTTTTAAAAAAAAGGGTTTTTTTTTTTGAAAAAATTTTTTAAAATTTTTTTAAAAAAAAAGGGGGGTTTTCCCCCTTTAAAAAAACCCCTTAAAAAAAATTTTTCGGGTTTTTTTCCCGGTTTTTCCCTTTTAAAAATTTTTTTAAAAAAAAAAAAAGGGCCGGGTTTTTAAAAAAATTTTTTAAAAAAAATTAAAAAAAAAAAGGGGGCCCGGGGAAAAAAAATTTTTTTTTAAAAAAAAAATTTTTTAAACCCGTTTTGGAATTTTAAAAAAAAAAAAAAGGGTTTTTTTTTTTTTTTTTTTCCAATTTTTTTTAAAAACCCCCTTTAACCTTTTTTTTTTAAATTTTAAAAAAAGGGGGTTTTAAAAAACCCTTTTTTTAAAAAAAAATTAAATTGGGTTTTTTTTTGGTAAAAAATTTTTTTTTTGGGGGGGGAAAAAAAAAAAAAATTTTGGGGGTTTTAAAATTTTCCCCCCCTTTTTCCCCCCCAAAACCCCCTTTTGGCCCCCAAAAAAAAAAAAATTTTTAAAAAAAAAATTTTAAAAAAATTTTTAAAATTAAAAAAAAAATTTTTTTTAAAAAAAAAAAAATAAAAAAAAAAAAAGGGGAAAAAAAAAAAAAAAAGGGGGGGGGAAAAAAAGGGGGAAAAAAAAGGTTTCCCAAAAACCCCCCTTCCCAAATTTTTTTCCCCCCCGGGGGGGGGGGGTTTTTTGGGGGAAAATTTTCCCCCCCCCCAAATTTTCCCCTTTTTTGAATTAGGGGTTTTTAAAAAAAAACCCCAAAAAAAATTTCCCCAAAAAAGGGAGGGAAAAAATTTTTTTAAAAAAAAAAAAAAAAAAATTTTTTTTTTTTTAAAAAAAAAAAAAAAGCCCTTTTTTAAAAAAAATTTTTTTTTGAAAAAAAAATTTTTTTTAAAATTTTCCCCCAAAAGGGGGGGGGTTTTTTTTTTTTCCCTTTTTGGGGCCCCAAAAAAAAAAAGGGCCCCTTTTTTTTTTATTTTTTAAAAAAAAAGGGGGGGAAAAAAAAAAACCCAAAAAAAAGGTTTTTTTTAAAAAAATTTAAAATTTTTTTTTAAAAAAAAGGGGGTTATTCCCCCCCAAAAAAAACCCCTTTTGGGGCCCTTTTTTTTTTTCCCAAAACCCCCCTTCATAAACCCCCCAAAAAAAAATGGGGGTTTTCCCCCCCGAAAGTTTTTTAAAAAAAAATTTTTCCCCCTTTTTTTTTTTTTTTAAAAAGGGGGGGGGGGGTTTTTTTTTAAAAAGACTTTTTTTCCCCCCCCCAAAAACCAAAAAAAAATTTTTTTTAAAAAACCCTTTTTTTAAAAAAAAAAATTTTTTTTTTTTAAAAAAAATTTTAAAAAGGGGGGTTTTTTTCCCGGGGGGGGGGGAAAAAAAAAAGGAAAAGGGGGGGGGGGCCCCCCCAAAAAAAAATTTTCCGGGGCCCCCCCCCCTTTTTGAAAGGAAAGGGGGGCCCCCCCAAAAAATTTAAAAAAAAAAGGGGGGTTTACAAAATTTAAATTTTTGGAAAAAAAAAAACCTTTTTAAAAAAAAAAAAAATAAAGGAAAAAAAATTTTTGGGGGGGTTTTTTTGCCCAAAATTTCCCCCCCCCAAAAAAAAGGGAAAACCCAAAAAAATAAAGGGGTTTTTTTTTTAAAAACCCCCAAAAATTTTTTCCCTTTTTTTTCCCCAAAGGGGGGTTTTTTTTTAAAAATTTTTAAAAAATTTTTTTGGTTTTTAAAAAATTCCCCGGTTTTTTTGGGTTTTCCAAAAAAAAAAACCCCCAAAAAAAAAAAACCCCCCCCCCCCCCCGCCAAAAAATTTTTTTAAAAAAAGGCCCCCCCCCTTTAAAAAAAAAAAATTTTTTAAAAAAAACCCCTTTTTTAAAAAACCCCCCCTTTTTTTAAAAAATTTTTTAAAAAAAAACCCTTTTTTTTTTTGGGGTTTTTTTTTTAAAAAAAAAAAATTTTTTTTTTTTTTTTTTTAAAAAAAAAAAACCCCCCCCCTTTTTTATTTGGCCCCCAAAAAACCCAAAAAAAAACAAAAAAAAAAAAGGGTTTTTTTTTAAAAAAAAAAATTTTTTTTTGGGGTTTAAAAATTTTTTTTTTAAAAAAAAAAAAAAAAGGGGGAAAAAAAAAAAAAAAAATTTTAAATTTTCTTTCCCCCCTTTTTTTTGGAATTTTTAAAAAGGGAAAAAAAACAAAAAGGGGGGAAAAAAATTTTTTTTCCCCCCCCCCTTTAAGGGAAAAAGGGGGTTTTTTTTTAAAAACCCTTTTTTTCCCCCTTTTCCCCCTTTTCCAAAAAAGGAAAAAAAAAAGGGGGGGAATTTTTTAAAAATTTTTTTAAAAAAGGGGGGAAAAACCTTTTTTTTTTTAAAAAATTTTAAAAAAAAGGGGAATTAAAATTTTTTGTTTTTTTTTTAAAAAAAACCCCTTTTTTTATTTTCCCCTTTTTTTAAGGGGGGGCCCCCCGGGGGGGGGGGGATTCGGGCCCCCGGGGGGGGCCCCCCCCCGGGGGGGTTTTAAAAAGCCGGGGAAAAAAATTGGGAATTTTTCCCCCGGGGGAAATTTTTAAAAAAAAAAGGGGGGGGGGGGAAAAAAATTTTTTGGGGGTTTTTTTTTGGGGGGGGAAAAAAAAAAAATTTTTTTCCCTTTTTTTTTTTTGGGGGGGGGGGGGTTTTTTCCAATTTTTTTTTTTGGCCCCAAAAAAAGGGGAAAAGGGCAAAGGGAAATTTTTTTTAAAAAAAAAACTCCCCAACCTTTTTTTTAAAAAATTAAAATTTTTTTTTTCCCCCCCCCCCCCCTTTAAAAAAATTTTTTTTTGTTAAAATTTTTTTTAAAAAAAAAATTTTTGAAATTTTGGGTTTTTAAAAAAAGGGGGGAAAAAAAAGGGGGGTTTTTTGGGGTTCCCCAAAATTTTTTTTCCCAAAAAAAAAAAATTTTTTTTTTTTTGGGATTTGGGTTTGGGGGTTTTGGGGGTTTTTGGAAAATTTTTTTTTTAATGTTGGAAAAAATTTTAAAAAAAAATTTTCCCCAAAACCCCTGAAAGGCCCTTTTTTTTAAAAAAAGGAAATTTTTTGGGGCCCCCAAAAAGGGGAAAAAAACCCCCAAAAACCCAAATTTGGGTTTTTTTTAAAAAAAGGGGGGGGCCAGGGGGGGCCCCCCGGGGGTTTTTTAAAAGGGAAAAATTTTGGTTTGTTTCCCCCAAAAAAAAACCCCCGGGGGGAAAATTTTTTTTTCCCCTTCCCCTTTTTTTTTTTTTTTTAATTTGGGGGGAAAAACCCGGGAAAAGGTTTCCCCTTTTGCCCCTTTTTTTTCCCCCTTTTAAAAAAAATTTGGGCCCCAAAAGGGGGGTTTTTTTTTTGGGGGGGGGGGGGGTTTTTTTTTTTTTAAAAAAAAGTTTTTTAAAGGTTTTTTGGGTTTTCCCAAAAAAATTTTTTTTTTTTTTAAAATTTTTGCCCGGGAAAAAATTTTTTTTTTTTAAAAAGGGAAAAGGGGCCCCCCTTTTTTTTTTTTTTTCCCCCAAAAAATATTTTTTTTTAAAAAAACCCAAAATTTTTTAAAAATTTTTAAAAAAAAAAAACTTTTTTTAAAAAAAAAATTTTAAAAAAAAGGGTTTTTTTAAAAAAATTTTTTAAAAAAAAAAAAAAAAAATTTTTTAAAAAAAAAATTTAAAAAACCCCAAAAAAAAAAAAAAAGGCAAAAATTTTTAAAATTTTTTTTTAAAAAAGGGGGGTTTTTTTTTTCCCCCCCCCCCCCAAAAAAAAAATTTAAAAACCCCCCCCCAAATTTTTTTTTAAAAAAAAAATTTTTTTATTCCTTTTTTTTAAGGAAAAATTTTTTTTAAAAAAAATTTTTAAAAAATTTTTTTGGTTTTTTTTCCCCCAAAGGGTTTTTTTTTTCCTTAAAAAATTTCTTTTTTTTTTCCAAAAAATTTTTTTCCCGGTAATTTTTTTTTGAATTTTAAAAAACCCCCCAAAATTTTTGGGCCCAAAATTTTTTTTTTTCCCCCCCGGGTTTTTTGGGAAAACATTTAAAAAAAAAAAAGGGGGTTTTTGGGGAAAAAAAATTTTGGGTTTTTTTTGGGGGCCCGGTTTTAAATTTAATTTTGGGAACCCTTTTTTTAAAAACCCCCCTTTTGGGGCCCCTGGTAAAGGGGTTTTTTTTTTGGGGGGGGGAAATTTTTCTAATTTTTCCCAAAAACCCAAAAAAAGAAAATTTTTTTTCCCAAAAATTTAAATTTTAAAAACCCCCACCCCCCCCCTTCCTCTTGGAAAGCTGACAGGGTGTGACTTGCCCAAGGTCACCCAGGGGATTTTATAGCTAATGGGGATTTAAACCCCCTGGTCTCCAAGTCCTAGTACAATGCTCAAACCACTGACCTCACTGCAGGTATCCCATACTGAATCCGGTATTGGCTATGAATTTTATCCTTGATTTGAACAAAAAAAAAACAAAATTTAGGGGCCTTTTCGCCCTACAAAGTTCTAGTGCTGTTATTCTACTTTCAACTTTTTTTTGGAATTCGGGGGTTTTTGTGGTCCCCAAAAACCCAAAAAAATTCTCTGGCTGAAAATTCTAAACAGCCCCCCCTTTGAAACTCCAAAACCATGGGGGTTTGAAAGTGGAATAATGGCAAAAACAGGTGGTGCAAAAAGCCCTATGATATTGGCTATTCCATTGCATATAGGGATGTGGGGGGATTTCGTTTTGGGAATCCCAATTAGGGCTCCAAAGGGCCCCTTTGGGGGCCCCTTGGAAGCTGCAGGGAAAATAATAAGCAACATTTTTTTTATTCTAGCTATATATTTTAACTTTTTACATGATTGTATCCCATTTAAAGGCCTTGTGATTGGGCCTTGCATTTTCAATGAACATTGACACCCTAAATGAGGGGTGTATTAAACAAAAATAAATACTTTCAAGAAAAGACAGAAACAAAGCCATTTTTTCCTTCTTTTGAATACTTCCCAATGAGCAAAAATTGAATAAATCCATTGTTTTTCACCCCATCCACCCCTAACATGAAAAAGGATTTGTAAAGCAAAAAAATTTTTGCTTTTTTTTAAAAAAAGACGGACCACTGTGTTTTGCCCATTCCCATGGCTTTAAATTCATTTTTTTTTCATTCTTTTCAAGGCATTGGTTTTACACTTGGCCCCAAGTACTAATGGGAATTTTGCCCCTCCCTTTGTTTAATTTTGGGGGGGAAATATAAATGTTTTTTAAATTTTTGGGCCGGGTTTTAAATAAGGTACCCCCTAAGGTCTATTCCAGGGGGTACTTTTGCGGGGGGCCCATTAAAATTTTTATCACAGAAACCCATCCATCCTGGAATGCCATATTGACATACTCAAAACAACGGGGAAGGTGCTTTTTTTGTTTATTTTTTTGATTTTCATTTCCAACACCCTCTTTTTTTTCTTTCTTTTTTTTCTCTCTTTCTTTTTTTCTTTTTTTCTTTCCTTTTTTTGGGGACTTTGAGTCTTGAGACTAGCCCGGTTTCCTTTTTTCACAGTTTAAACATTTGTGGGGGGGAAATCCTTTTTTAAAATAATTTCAGTGTTCTGGAAGGTCTGGGGGCTTTGGGGGGGTGTCCCCAAATAAAAGGAACTTTTAAAAGGTGCTGTGAAATTTTGGGGGGCCCTTATCCCCCCCTGGACTATGTCCCGGTTCTCCATCTTTCTCTCCCAAGCAAAAATAAAAAAAACCAAAATCTGGGCACCAATTTTCTTAATGTAACTCCCTTTTTACACAAAAAATTTTTTGTTGTTTCACACACACCCCTTTTGTTTTAAAAGGCAATCTTCCCAAACCCGAGGCACCACTGGATAAACTATTTGGGAAAATTGCAATGGTAGGCACAAAATTGGGAAACCCCAATGGTATTGCATTTTAACCCAAAATTTTGTGATCTTGAATCAAATGCAACATTAAAAAAAAGCCTCTCTTTTGGGAACTTACACAATGGCAAGACACCCAGGAAATTTAAAAATATTATATAAGGGAAAAAATATAAAAACAATTTTTAAAATTTTTTCATGAGAATTTCAATTGGATGGGGACT
>CAOLHI010006919.1:0-21386 GCA_948474755.1 Ctenosaura bakeri
AAATTCCAGAGGATAATTCAATCTCAGCTGACAACAAATTCACCCTTTTCTTCTCCGACTGCTGGCCCCCTTAGCTCTATTATAAATGGATGTATTCAGACTGAAGAAACCCCCTTCTCTGCAATTTTATCATATCCAGAGCAGTGACTAGAAGGGGGTAATACAGAATTGTCATTCCTCTCATGGAACATAGCTGGTTGGCTGAGGAAAAGTTCAGATATGGACTTTATCGACTATATTGGTCGGTTCCATGTTTTATGTTTCCAAGAAACATGGCATCTATATGATATCCAGTTGCCTGGCTATGTTTCCTTTTGTGTACCTGCTTCTAGATCTTCTAAGGGGGGTAGAAATGGAGGGGCTGGCTATACTCCTGAAGCCATCGAGTTGTTTTAAATATACAATGTTCCCGCCTTGTATACCAATAGAGCAGGCTATTTCCCTGCAATTAGGTAATGACAAGATAGCTTTGCTTAACATTTATATTCCTCCTACATCGAATGACCCTAATCTGTCCACCTATTGGGACCAATTGTCTAGTTATGTTGATAATATTGCCATTAGGAGTGGTTCTTCAAGGATCATTCTTATGGGGGACTTTAATGCAAGAATTGGGCCTTCTAATGATTTTCTTTGTGATCTCCTTATGATTGAGCTGGGCCTTACCTTACCTTACCCTTTAAATCTTCCCCGGATCGGCATCGATGCCAAAGTTAATGAGAATGGGTTGATGCTGGCTAATTTTTGTATTAGTAACTCTTTTTTAATATTAAACGGTTCTGAGGGGTTACCTATGGTTTTACTTATATCTTACCAATTGGGAGAAGTACTATTGATTATGTAATAATCAGTCCCAAGTTGTTGAGCTTAATTGCTCATTTTCATATCTGCTGTCGGACTGAAAGTGATCACCTACCATTACTTGTCTCCCTAAATTTATCTGTGTCAGCTTCATTACCTTTTCAAAATGATATGGCCAGCTATAGCTATGAGAGAGTGAAGCACATCCGTTGGGACCCCAAAATGGAAGAATTTATTAGTAATAGTTTTAAGGATACGTCAGTTTTAAATTGTTTTAATGCCCTAGCTACCAGTGTTACCCTGAGAATTTGGGGGTCCCGAGGGGCACCCAGGTTGCCAATCAGAAATACTGAATTTGGGGGCTACCCATGTGCTTAGTCCGGAAACTTCAATTAATTCAGAACATGGCAGCCAGGTTGGTCACTGGAAGATCTAAAACTGACCACATAACACCTATTCTGAAGTCTTTACACTGGCTGCCTATTAGTTTCCAGGCACAGTACAAGGTGTTGGTTTTTATCTTTAAAGCCCTTCATGGCTTGGGGCCAGCCTACCTGCGGGATCGCCTTCTCCCATATAATCCGCCCCGCACACTAAGGTCCTCTGGGAGGAACTTACTGCAGCCAATCAGAACTAGGTTGGCTGCGGTTACCCAGAGGACCTTTTCTTCAGTCGCTCCCAAGTTATGGAATGGCCTGCCGGAAGAGACCCGGCACATTACCAGTCTTGACTGCTTTAAAAAAGCAGTCAAGACTGTTCTCTTCCGACAGGGCTTCCCAGACTAGTGTTCCACCACCTCTCATCAATTGTCCTTTTGTTTTTAATTTTGTTTTTAATCTGTTTTAATAATTAATGTGTTTTAGGGGGATAGAAGGGTTGGTGGGTGGGGAGGATGGGGTACATTTTAATGTTTTAATGTATTTATATATTCCTGTAATGCCACCTCGATCCACTGGGAGAGGTGGGATAATAATAATAAAAATTATTTATTATTATTATTATTATTATTATTATTATTATTATTATTATTATTATCATCATTATTATTAAATTAGCCTGAACACTGTTTGGTTAGCAAGAGGCAGGGTAACATTGTGAGATCTTTCACCCAATGTCTACAGCGGCGGGTCAGAGAGTAGCTAGACAAGATTTTTCCAAATAATAAACAATTCTTTATTAAAGGCAAAAAGACATGAAAGACAGAACATAAACTAACTAACTTGGAAAGAGAAATGGAGGTTTGCAAGGGAAGGCAATACGACCTGTTTCATAGTCTTGGAGAGAAGAGGGGTACCGGGGAAGAAAGCTCAGCGCAGGACGCTGAGGGGAGTCCCTTAGACAACCGGCAGCAAGGCGGGATGGCAGTCCAAGGTGATCCAAAGTCTGTTCAAAAGTGAGGGGTTTTTATAGGGAGTTTCGGTGCTGGACAAGGGATTTGGAAAGGTCAAGTTTGACATGATTGGATTTGCATTTGAAGACAATAGCGCGTCTGGGACGCTGATGGCCCAACATAAACGAGTAACTTGACTGAAAGCCATGTGGCTATTGTAAGGTTTGCGGCGGGAAGTTCCCTGAAGCTGTGGGCGAGGTTTGAGTTGCTGGCTACAAAGAGGAATGGAATATAAAACCATTAATGGCCACACTCTGTCCGTGCTTGTCCGGAGAACTCGCAAACACGTGGAGTGAGGTAACTGCGAGCCAGTCCAGCTGAGGCCAAATTGTTTGATATCAAAGTGATACCTGGGTGTCCTCACCAGGGGTGCCATACCGGAAGTAACACCCCCCCGAAAAATGGGCGGTGTTGGGGTCAATAGCGCACATTTTTCCAATTTAAACAATAACACATAATTTGGAGCTGAATTCAGGACTACTTTGCCAGGGTCACAACAATTCACAGCAATAACGAATTATCAACATTACTAGCTAATAAAATGTTCCCTAACTATCAGTATTCTATACCTAACTACATATTTACAAACATAGCAGGAATGGCAACATGGGAAGATGGCAAAATGGCAATTTCACAGCGACTGTAACGGAGAATGGTACACAATGAAGCATAAACTGACACAATGATAGTAATGCAGCAATGAAATCAACAGTATTGCAAAACACATAACAGACTTGCATTGGAGGCCATGTGGGCAAGAAAACTGGTCCGGAGCTGAGGCAGCCGTGAGAAGCTGCGTCTGGCTAGGAAGTGGGCATTACTTAACAGCACTAGTCTGGTGAGAGGCCGGCAGAACATCACACAGGCAAAGCAATAGTAAAGTTCCAATAAGCACACACTTCTGTTTGGTGAATGACGACATAGTTCCTGGTGTGGGGGAGGCAAGACGCAAATATCCAGGTACCCCCCCCCTTTATACGGAAAAGTTCAGAAATTGGGATGCAAGCAAAGAGTTCAAAAGTTTCAATGAGGTCCGCCAATACGGGCAAACTGAGAAGAGTTCAACTGGAGCGGAGATGTGGGCAGAACAGGATTGCAACCAAATAGTCCTGAGATGAGCTAGCCCAGGCTTGCTAGCTTTGCAGGAGGAGGCTTGTGGAGGTGGTAAATGGTAGAGTCCAAGTAGCAATAGCGGCAGGATTGGTGACAACGGCTGACATCTGGCAAGGTCTGTTGGGGAGCGGCCGACACTGGATCCCCGACTGCGGCAACAGGAGCAGGAGGTCGTCTCGGGCTGACCCTCGACATGAACGCTGGATTTCCCACGCGCACACCCCTCCAAGGCATCCGGGGATGTGGGCGAGTCTGGGGGCTGGTCTAGGCCACTGGAACCGTCGACCTATTGCTTAGATTGGAGAAAACTGACATAGGTTATATCCAATACGGAAATTAGATGTAAATGACTGGAAAAGAGCCCGATGGGGGTGTGGTTCAAGTAAACAGACTTAACAATCTAACACTATAGCCAGAACAACTACAAAACTACAGGCGTAACTATTGGGAGCCTGGGGAGGGGTTTGCCACTCCACCTCCGCTCCATGCAGACTGGAGACGTTCACCCATTATCGAACGCCTCGTAGATTGAGACAAGCGTCTCCGACAAATTAAAGGCTGGTACTCCCTTGCAAGTCAAGGAAGTTCAGCAAACTAGAGGGCTCACATTGGGTCTTTGGACACCGGGATCTTCCGGCTCTGGGGTTGCCACAGAGGCGGGATCAACCGGCTGACCCTTCCATTCCTTCAATTGTGATAGTTGGTGGGTCCCCAAAATTACGAGCAAGAGCAGCAACACTAACTCCTTGCTGGAGACCCCTTTGGACAATCCGGAGTGGAGGCCTGGGTTATGCCCACGGACCTCATAACCAACAGCCTGGCTGGGTAGGACGGCGGTCGTCAGGAGACTATAGACCATCTTGCTGCAGCTAACAATAAACAAAGTCACAATTAGGGTGCCGCCAGGGCCCTTAAAGGCAAAGTGGCGGAAAAACAGCCAAACGGAGGGGCTGGCAGTAGCCACGATCGCCTCCGTGTGCAGTAACACAGTCTGTCCCAGGACTAACGGGACTGTAATAGGGACCTCAATGGTGGCACCGCAGTGCACAGCCGAAACTACGCTGGGTCCCTGATCTAATGGCCGTGGGAACATGCTCCGGTTGCAGGCAATTGTCTCGTGGCTCCATGGGAGAACGATGTCCAAGAGGCCATCGCTTTCGGCACGGCTACCCCAAGCCAAAAACGCACAACAGAACATTTCCAGGGGCCGAGGAATGTCTGTCCAGGTCAGTGTGAGGTGACCCCACGCACCATATCCAGAGGACTGGACACGATCGGGCACAGGCTCACAACGACTAACCGGTCTGGGGTGTAGCACACTTATGGCTGCACCAGAGTCTACTAATAGGGTGGCAGGAGTCTTTCCCCCCTTGGTCCCAATGCCTGCCTTCACCCAGAACCTTCCCCACTTGTCTGGCCGCAACTTGGCCACAACATTGCGGGGAAGCTTCCTGGACCGAGGGCCTCCCTATTTCTGAAATCTGGCGAGTGAAGGGTAGCCGGCTGAGGGCGTGTCGCTTGTCACCGCCTGAACCAGCAGCGGGCCGTTTGCCGCTATCTGTTTTTCTAGGGCTTCTATCAGCTCCGGTAAGGGCGGTTTGTCGAACTGCGACATGTCTAGCCCTTACCGTCGGAGCAAACTCCATATCTTGGTCCTAGCTGTGGGGGCTGTGTGATCCCATCCACTCGGGGCTTCCTTGGGAGGACCGGGCTCAAAGGACTGTCTGGGGGCAGCGGGCTGGCTATGGGAATCCCTTCCCTGCCACTGCCTATCTTGTCGTGGAGCCAGGCGCAAGTTCCAATTCCCCTTCGGAACGGAAGCCGGCGCAGACTTCCTATGTTGGGAATGGGGTCCATAGTTGGAGTAGGTAACCTCAGCTATGGGTTCCCAATTCCCGGGGTCCCTTTTCTGGGCTTTGGGGTGAGGTCTAAGGGAGCCAGCCTCACGCAACAGGTCAGCGACCCTGCGGAGGTTGTTCCCAAATTCTTCCCAAGTAGTAGTGGCTGGGTCCACCAAACCTAGGGCCATTTTTGTCTCGTGGTTCAAGCCCCCGTATAACAGGGTCTTGAACTCCACGGAGTCAAAGTTGTGCCCACGGTTCGTTAGGCGGACCTTCTCGGCCAGAATCGCCAGTAGCTGCTTTCTAGCCACATAAGCCTCAGGGTTCTCACGAGGACCCTGCTGCTCCATGACATAGAGCACACTCGCACTCTGACCGGGCCAGAGGATCCGAATTACCTCTCTCATCCAATCGTGCGCCTCGAGTGTAACTAAGTTACGAGCCACTACGGCGGATTCCAGGGCAGGGAGTTCAGCTGGGGACATGCACAACCGGGCTAGCTGTGTTAGGTCCTGGCCATTGACTGTCTGGTGAGAGTTAATCACCCCATTCAGCCACATGATACCAGTGGACCGATTGAGGGGGCCTAGCTGTTCTGCAATGGCGCGCCAGGGGATTCTGGTCTCAGTAACCTGAGTTTCCTCGACCTCTGGCCCCCTGGAGTTGCCGTTTCCTATCTGGACTGTCTTCTTCATAGCCCGGGTCTCTACGGGCTGGACTGGGGCCTTAGGAGTATCCCAGTCTGGATTAAAGGGAGCAGAGACCAGAGCTTCCTCGGAGAGGGGCTCAGGTTCCTTGGACAAATCTGGGGTGAAAGAAGGGAGCAGCTCCGGACAAATGGCTGATATGAGAGCCTTACAAGTCTGGAGCTGACCTTCCAGTGCAGCAATTTGCTTATGGCATGCCACATGGCTGACAGCCTCTTACTGTTCTTTTACCTGCCCTACCATATACCTCGCCGCAGCTCGGGCCTGATTCAGCTCGGCCTCTAAAGCACGAGCTTTCTCCTCCCAAGTCTGGGCGACCAGGGTGAGATCGCTAAGTTTCTGCGCCAAGGACTGCGCGATGGAGGCGAAAGTTACCTTGTCCGCCCGCAGAGCCTCGACTTCGGCTTGAAGCCGGATGTTTTCCTGCTCTACTGTTGCTAGCTTGGCCCAGGTTTCAACTAAGGCTGCGCTAGCATCTCTGGCTGCAAGCCACAGTCCCCAAGCGGCCAGCGAGTCCTTTGCTGGACCAAATGGATTCCGGGACTTACGCGCCAGGGCGTAAGCTTCTCTAAGGGCAGCAAAGGGATCTGCCGTCTGAAAACCCGTGTCTTTCCAGGGGCATTTGCCTTTACTTAGTACCCATTTTTCAAGTTTCCCATGGACCTCCTCCTCACGCATGAGGTCCTTTACCACTATTTCACTAGAGCCCTCCTTAGCCATTGCTAAGGCAAGCCACTGCCTGGGGGAACGGTTGGTGGATGGGGGGGCACTCCTGACCTAAAGGGGCTCCTGCAGGGGTATCCGCCCATCTGCAGAAGGGGGAAGATGAGTTCAACTCCGAGGTGGAACTCGTAACACCGTCCGGCCAAACGGCGGGGAAAGAGGGGCAAGGAACCAAAAACCTAACCGTCCCTGACTGGTTTTCTGCGTGAGGGGTACCTTCCTACACCACGGGATAAACCGCTAAACCCACACAAGACTAAGCTGGGATTCCTACCCAAATCTTAGTCAGCCGGCCAAATGGGATTCCTACCCACAATTCACAACGGGGTTCCTACCCGAAAAGTTTCCAAGGGATTCCTACCCTCAAGTTACAGAACCGGGATTCCTACCCGTGAAGACTATAGTGGAATTCCTACCCACCGCTCGGAGAGTTCGGGATTCCTACCCTAATTCTCTGCCACGGAACCAAAACTCACAAAACCTCATGGGAAAGGGGGGCACCGATCGGGCCGTTCCTTTCCTAAAGTGCTAAGAGCATGTGCCTTGCCGCTAGAGTGTTGGGTGCGTGTAGACTGTTCCCTATGTGCTAGATCTACAACACAAAGAGTCCAGCCCACAACAGACTCAAGATGGGAGGTGATTCCCAGGACAAAAGAAAGGGGTACAGATTGCCACCCAGATAGAGCTAAAGCTACACAGAGACACAAGACACATGCGCAGTCCTGCCTGACTGCAATCTAAAACCACTCTCTGACCATTCCCTAGGTCAGTACTGCCCGATCTGAGAAGGTTCGCGATGCCTTCTCAGTTTGGGGGTACCGGGTTGCCCACATTCTCCACCACTCTGTTACCCTGAGAATTTGGGGGTCCCGTGAGGGGTGCCCAGGTTGCCACTCAGAAATACCGAATTTGGAGGGAAATTAGCCTGAACACTGTTTGGTTAGCAAGAGGCAGGGTAACGTTGTGAGATCTTTCACCCAATGTCTACAGCGGCGGGTCAGAGAGTAGCTAGACAAGGTTTTTCCAAATAATAAACAATTCTTTATTAAAGGCAAAAAGACACGAAAGACAGAACATAAACTAACTAACTTGGAAAGAGAAACGGAGGTTTGCAAGGGAAGGCAACACGATCTGTCTCATAGTCCTGGAGAGAAGAGGGTTTCCAGGGAAGAAAGCTCAGCGTGGGGTGCTGAGGGGAGTCCCTTAGACAACCGGCAGCAAGGTGGGATGGCAGTCCAAAGTGATCCAAAGACTGTTTGAAAGTGAGGGGTTTTTATAGGGAGTTTTGTGCCTGCCGGCAGTGATAAACCAGGTGAGAACAAAGGGAGTTTCAGTGCTGGACAAGGGATTTGGAAAGGTCAAGTTTGACATGATTGGATTTGCATTTGAAGACAATAGCGTGTCTGGGACACTGATGGCCCAACATAAAAGAGTAACTTGACTGAAAGCCATGTGGCTATTGTAAGGTTTGCGGCGGGAAGTTCCCTGAAGCTGCGGGTGAGGTTTGAGTTGCTGGCTACAAAGAGGAATGGAATGTAAAACCATTAACGGACGCACTCTGTCCGTGCTTGTCCGGAGAACTCGCAAACACGTGGAGTGAGGTAACTGTGAGCCAGTCCAGCTGAGGCCAAATTGTTTGATATCAAAGTGATATCTGGGTGTCCTCACCAGGGGTGCCATACCAGAAGTAACACCAACTCTAAGGTAGATGACGCTCTGCTGGCATACTTAAACATTATGACTGTCTTCCAAAATAAGGCTTCTTATCTTCCTAATCGCATAAAAGGTAGAGGAACTTGGTTTGACAAGAGTTGTCTCACCTGGAAACGGAATTTGAGACAAATATTTCATCAGGCTTTGGTCAGCCCAGGGGCTAATTTGGAGCCCTATTATGAAGCCCATAAAGAATACTTTAAATGGGTTGAGAATAAAAGGAAGGTATTGTTTCAACGTAAGTGGTTATCTTTGGATAAAGCTCTGAAATCCAAAGACGTGAAATCCTTCTGGGCGGCCGTTAGGAATCATATATATATAAGGTGAACTCTCTGCTTCCATCTGTGATATTGCCCTCTACTTGGGTTTCCTATTTTTCTGTGAAAATGAATGCCCAAACACCAGAGGTTGATCTTATTAAAAACCCTCCTAACTTATGGAGCACTGTTTCGACCATGGAGATACACCAGTTGATTCTTAAACTAAAATCTGGTAAATCTCCGAGATATGACAGCTTCCCAGCAGAGATTTTGAAATTTTGCCCTGAGCAATGGACAAAGGCATTAGCTAATCTATTTACTCTAGTTAACAACTCTGGAGAGATCCCAGCCGCCTGGAAAGACTCTATCATAATCCCTATCTTTAAAAAGGGGGATAGGAAGGACTCCGGTAATTATCATCCAATAAGCCTCCTATCAGTTGTAGGTAAATTATAGGTAAATTATATGCTAGCTATTTGGACATGAAGTTATTGAGCTGGATGAACTCCCAAGCGCTGATCGGTCCAGAGCAGGCAGGTTTCAGAAGGCATATGTCCACTGTGGATCATATAACAGTGCTTTCTTTCTTGGTAAAGAAATATCTGTCATGCCCTAAGGGCAAATTGTACGTGGCATTCATTGATTTGAAGGCTGCTTTTGATTCAATTCACCGGCCGCTGCTATGGGATAAGCTTGGTAAGCTTAATGTAGATCCTTGTTTGCTGTATCCATTATGCCAGCTTCACTCAAATAACCAGTGCAGAGTGAAATTCTCTGAAACGGGTCTATTAACAGACCCTATTCACTCTGATGTAGGGGTCAGACAGGGATGTGTGTTGGCTCCCCATCTGTTTAACTTGTTTGTGGCAGATTTACTTGCTTTTATGACTTCAATAGACTCTCGCCTACCTTCGTCGGGTAATCAGCCACTTTTTATCCTATAATATGTCGATGGCACATTGTTACTTTCATTATCTCAGGTGGGTTTGACAAGAGCATTGAAAAGATTTTTTGAATATTGTGACCAATATCATCTGCGGGTAAACTATGATAAATCTAAAATACTGGTATTCTGCAAGCGATTTGTCCCAAGGACGTGGAAGTTCGGCAATCAGACAATTGAGCAGGTCAAGAGTTACGTATACCTTGGTGTACTTTTCCACTTTAATGGACATTGGCGTAAACAGAGGGATAAGGTAATTCAGGCAGGGAAAAGACCCTGGCAGCTGTACAATCTTTTTATTATAAAAATGGGAACCAGGATATTTTGGCAGCCTTAAAAATCTATAAAGCCAAATTAAGACCTTTACTACTTTATAGTATACCTACCTGGATTCCAGTTTTTAATAAAGAGATTGAAAGAGTGCAGGCACACTTTTTTTAGGAGAATACTATCTGTTCCCCTATGTGTTTACCATCTGACACTTTATGTGGAATTGGGCCTGAACTCTCTTGAAATTAGTGCCTGGCTGATGATCTTTAAATTTTGGTTTAAGATCCATTTTAGGCCTTATAGATCTGGCCTCCTATGCTTTCTACTATTTGATGCCTATTATACTAGATGGGCTTCACTGTATGAAAACAAAGTAACGTCCCTGGGCCTAAGATTAGATTCTCTCCTTTTACTAACTGAAATGGAGTTCTTTAAAACTGTTAGGGCCTGTCTCTTGGAGAGGGAATACCACCTTTCATATCCATCACCCCCTAGGGTCTGTTCCTCGTTGATGCTTGGTATGTCTCCCCAGCTGGGTAGAATCCCAGATTATTTTCAAACTCTTGCATTGCAGGTGGCAAGAAAGGCCTTTCTACTTGCATGGCTGAATGTACATCCTTCGAATATGACCAAGGGCAGATATTTACAGATCCCTTTCTTAAAGCATACGTGCCATTGTGCACAAGCTCCCGATGATCTCTCTCATATTACATTGAGCTGTCCATTGTATTCAAATTCAAGGGACAAGCTGTTAAGGAGACTATTGAAAATAAATATCTGCCTAGATAGGCTATCTGTAGAATACTTATTGGATGACCGAAACCCGCAGGTTACTAGATTAATGGCTAATTTCCTGGTTGAGGCGGCAAATGTATGGTTTAAACTGTCAAGCAAGGATCCTTGATGTCTTATTGATAGGTATATGTTTATGTTATAGTATGCCTCATAAAGGTCAATTGAATTGAATTTTCCTATTGCTAATGGAGTTGAGATGTTACTGTTGTGTGCCTTCAAGTCATTTCCAACTTGTGCAAAATTAAAGCGAACCTATCACAGGATCTTCTAGGGCTGAGAGTGTGTGATGCATCCAGTGTCACCCAGTGGGTTTCCATGGCCAAGTGGGAATTGAAGCCCAGTCTTCAAGAAGCCCAGTCCAGTGCTCAGACCATTACACTACATTGGCTCTTGAAATGTTACTACCTGAATTTTATTGTTTTTTATTCCTGGTCCTCATAAGGGTGTGGCCTTTGCCCGCATTGAAATCCCTCAGTACCATCTTAACTGACAATATCTCTGACAGAATGTAGACCTGTGACTAACATTCATCACTATTTTTCTCCTGTATGATTTTTTTAACATGTTTGCCTGATTAAGAAGTGAGTGAAGCTTTGAGAGTTACATGCACCCAATGAGGAACTCATGGTGTCTGTGAAGGAAAGTCTACTGCTCATGGTTTTCATTTGTGGTGAAAGTTGCCTGCACAGTAGGACTGCTGGTTCTGCTTTCCACCATGAAATATGACGTGTAAGAGAACATGTGTGATCCCCATACATCGAGAATAGCTCAGACACTTCCCGGAAGAGGAGATGTGCTGGTTCTTTTTTTCATATAATCCCCAAAAGCTCAAAGCAGGTTCCTGTTCCTGTTGTTATGTGCCTTCAAATCATTTGCAGCTTATGATAACCCTAAGGTGATCTTATCATGGGGTTTTCTTAGCAAGATTTGTTGAGAAGGGATTTGTTCTTGCTTTCCTCTGAGGCTGAGAGAGTGTGACTTGCCCCAGATCACCCAATGGGTTTCTACCACTGAGCAGGGAGTCAAACCCTGGTTTTCGGATTCATAGTCCAATGCTCAGGCCACTACATCATGCTGTCATTAGACAGCCCCAATCCTCCAAAGTTATACAGTCATCCCTCCACATTTGCTAAGCTTAGGGCACAGAACCCCTGTGAAACTGAAAAAAACGTAACTCTCGGTCCTCCCAAAACATATTTAACACACAAAAGAGATTATCACCATATTCAACCCACCATGGATTCCTTTTAAGGCCCCAGGGTTCCTTCACAAGGCAGAAGTGGGTGGCTGGTGGGGCTTACGGCCACCTCCCCTGCTGCCCCACACCATTTTTAATGGGGACTTACAAGCCTCGTTTGCAGTTTCTCAGTCTCAGGAGGCTTGCAGTCCCTGTTAAAAATGGCATAGGGAGGCATCAGAGATGACAGCAAATAATCCGTGGATAATCAAATCTGAAAAAGCGAAACCCACAAATGTGGAGGGCTGACTGTATTTTATTTTTCAATATTTAAAAATCATTATATTTTTTCTCCAAGAAACTCAGGACAATAGACTATTCTTTCTCTCACACACACACTCACACACACACCGCACTTTGATAAAGTGGCAAGTGATTCGGTTTCACCCACCAGCTACAAAAAAAGAAAGAAAGCAATCCTCCTCCGTGGTGGCACTCTCACTTTCTAATGCCAACCTGCCTGCACCTAGTGCCAACATCGCCCTATTTTCAGTCCCGGATTAAAACTTTGTCATTCCACCCTGGATACCATCCAGAGTAGTTCACATTTGACATTTGCCTGTTGAGCTGCAGGACAGGGGTTCCTGCCTCTAAATGTGATGGCATTCATCTTTGGGGTTTCCACTACTTTGATGAAAGAGGGTGTTTTGTTTTTAATTTGCCCTCCTCTGCGTTCCCTTTACAGAGGAAGGTAAATAGGTCTGTAAATGAAAAAATAAAGGGAGGGTCACATCCCAGTTCCGGCTACAAAACCTGGGGAAGGCCGCTCCTCTTCTGTCCATTAGGGCGCAACGGCAACGTGTGAGACAGGAAGCCTCCGCGGATGTGGGCGGCCGGGGACGGGGGCGCAGCGGAGGGGCTAAGCGGCCCCCGCAAGCCCGCAGAGTTCCGCCCCCGGCCGTATTAGGCGGGTCAGGGCTGCTCTCACCCGACGAGCCGCCCAGCCCTTCTTCGCCCTCCTCCGGCGGAGGAGAGAGTGGCAGAAAAGGGAAGGAAGTGACCGCCTCGGTCGAGGACGGGAGTCGGCGCCGGGGAGCCCCTGCCCGCGGGCGCGTCTCTCCACCTGGCCGACCGGGCGGAGGAGGGGGCGGACCCGCGCCGCCTGCTTCACCGGGCTGGCCGGCGGGAGCTCCGGGCTGCGTCCGGCATGGCGGCGACCCCAGGTAAGCGGGGAGGCGGCTGCGCTTGGAACGGGGCCGCTTCCGCACCAGGCTGCTGTAGCGCGATGATCCCGCCCCTCCCTAAACGGCAAGCCCCAGGATTCCAGAGGGGGTTGAAAGTGGGATCATCGCGCTAGAGCAGCCTTGGTGGCCGTCTCGCCGGAGTTTCTCCTGGGCCCCACGCCGTCGGTGGGAGAGGGCTCCGTGGGGGTGAAGGGTGGTCAAGGGGAGCCTCTCCTTTTTTAAAAAACAACCACGAAGGCCATTTCCGCACTAGCCTGTTATAGCGCGATGATTCCACTTTCAACCTCGTCTGGAATCCTGGGGTTTGTAGTTTCGGGAGGGGCCGGCCGGCCCCTCCCGAAACTGCAAACCCCAGGATTCCAGACGAGGTTGAAAGTGGAATCATCGCGCTATAACAGGCTAGTGCGGACATGATCATAGCCTTGAAGTCATAAAGCTTCTGGTTTCCCGGCTCCGCTCATTCGCCCTCCGATCGCCTTGGAAAGCGCGAACGCTGCAGGTTAGGAGGCAGCCCACGAAGTCGGTCGGCAGTCTGTTCCGCTTGCCTGGCCCCGGGGTCGATGCCACTTCTCTCTAGGGGGTTTGTTTTTGAGATGAGGCGGGCAAGGTTGCCCGGGAAGAGGCCCCTGAGGTCCCTTGTGCGAGGCATACAAGTGCAGTACTGAAAAAGTTTGTTGTGTGCGCGCGTGTGCTTTTCAATACCCCTGTCGACTCAGGGTGGCCCCATTAATTTCAGCGAGTTTTCTTAGGCAGGGAATACTAAGAGGTGATTCCTTCCTCTAAAATGTAGCCTACAGCACCTGACACTCGTTGGCGGTCTCCCATCCCAGTACCAACCAGGGCTGACCTTGTTTATGCTTCCCAGATCAGACAGGATCTGGTGCCTTTAGGGTAAGTTAGGCATACTAGGTGGCTTAGGCATGTTTCCTTTTTTTTCTTTTTTTTGCCAGCCTGTTAGAAACCCTGCAGAGATTGTGAAGTGTCTGTTGTCCAGCATTGCCAGCAGGCGACAGTTTAACGGGGGAAAACATCCATGCTGCTTGCAACTTTTCCAACTCCTAAACGAATGAGTTCGTTCTGTTTGCGTTCTCAGCAAATCCCACTGACTTGCTCTTTTGGATGGCTCTCGTGTACCTTATGTATGTGCTCTCAAAAACCTAATCGCTATGCCTAATTAGGCTATGCCTAATTGGACCTAGTTAGCTATGTCTGTAATAAATGAAATAACGAAGCCTATTGATTTCATCCCCCTAAGCCCACCTAACGGTGTGTCTTTTCTGACTTATGGCAAGCCTTCAGCAAACCTGTCAAGGGGCTTTCTTGGCAGGATTTGTCCAGGTGGCTTGCCTTTGCTGTCCTCTGAGGCGAAGAGAGTGTGACTTAGCCAAGCTCCCCCACTGAATTTCCATGACTGAGTAGAGATTCAAACCTTGGTCTCCAAAGTCATAGTCCAGGGTTCAAACCACTACATCATGCTGGCTCTCTAACTATGTGTACAACTTTATAATTTGAACCTAAGCATATTTATTTAGAGTTCAATGGGAAACTTATTCACAAATATGTCCTACTAATTTTAATGTGACTTACTGCCAAATCAAGTTGGAATGGAATTGTGCTCTTGCAGTACCATCCTGTATGTGTGTGCTCAGAAGGGCATTCATTTAGTTCACTTGCGTTTACTTCTCAGTACAATCAACCTTCCGCATTTGCAGGTTTCACTTTTGCAGATTTGATTATTCACAGATTATTTGCTGTCACCTCTGCTGCCTCCCTCTGCCATTTTTAATAGGGACTGCAAGCCTCATGAGACTGAGACACTGTGAACGAGGCTTGTAAGTCCCCGTTGAAAATGGTGTGGGGCAGCAGGGGAGGTGGCAGTAAGCCCCACTGACCGACCACTTCCGCCTTGTGAAGGAACCCTGAGGCCTCAAAGGCATCCGTGGTGGGTTGAAAATGGTGATCATACTCTTTTTATTATGTTAAATATGATTTTGGAGGGCCTGAAGTTATTAATGGTTTTTTCACTTTCATGGGGGTCCTGTGCCCCTAACCCTAGTAAATGTAGAGGGATAACTGTAAATGTATATAGCAGTGGAGCCTTAATCTCTTATTTCTGAGTTTTCCACAAATTTTGCCAGGACTGCCGATATAAGAAGCATGATGGAGTCTGAGTAGTTACTCCATCCCCACACTGGCCTCTAAAATTCTGGTTCAGAATACATTGTCTTGGCAGCTATGAATCAACAGTTCAGTGTCCTTTTCTTCTGGGTGTGCAGATTAAGCAATACCAATTGCTCATGATTGCTTATAGAAAATAATTAGGCTCAGCAGTCCTGGCAGACACTTCTAACTGCATTATTTGTGTTTTATCTTAAACCCCACAATTAGGTTTTCAACTAAGGATGTTTCTGCACTAGACTGTAATAGTGCTATAATTCCACTTTCAACATCCTATGGAATCCTGGGGCTTTTGAGGCCCCTCCCTAAACTGCAAACCCCAGGATTCCATAGGATGTTGAAAGTGGAATAATAGCACTATAACAGTCTAGTGTGGAAATGGCCTAAGTTTTTTCATACAACAGATAGGCTATCGCATATTTGGACAGTTACTGACTTATGTTAATTATTCTTGCTGCGCCACCCTGATGTAAGCAGAACAATATTTTATGAGACATTTAGCATCATATCAAAGTCGGGTGATGTTTTCACAGGACAGAAACTGCCATCTGACCCTGTACAGATTCAGGAGAAGTTTAATCCTTTGACATCCTTGGCTCTTTAAGTGCATTTAAATCTGCTACCGACTGCAATTAAAAGTGAAAGCACTGAGTTTCTCTTCCCCCTTTTTTTTGTTCTTCTGATAGAGTAATGTGCTAAAGGGAACTTGTGTGTTTCCCTTGTAGGCAGCTGAATGAGCTGTCCTCGCATGAGCAGTACTCCCACATTATTCACAAACAGGGCACAGAGGAAGTACAGTACAGCAACATACAAAATAACCCCCATTGATGAGACACACACACATACATACACAAACACATTTGTATTTATAATGCTTTATATTTGGGTCCAATGTATTAAATGCTTCATGACAGTTCACATTTAAAATAAAATAACACAGAAGTAAGAGTTTGCTGTGCCCGTGATTCAGGATCAAATAACCAGGATCCCTCTAACAAATTTGGTAAAGCTACTACAGTCCTCCCTCCCATTCCCTGGCCTTTTGCTGCCTTCCTTCTCTGCACACTGGCAACAGGCAAACAAATGGGAGGAGAGAAAGGTTCATGTGTGCAAGACTCTCGCCCTCCATTCACTGGCCTTTTGCCCAGGAGCACAGAAAGAGGTCAGGGTGCCTGAGCAACGGGCAGGAAAATGGAAAGGGGAGGTGTTTCCCCCTCCATTCACTTACCTTTCTTCTGGGCATGCAAAAAGAAGGCAGAGTGCCGGAGCAACAGGCAAGAAAATGGAGGGGAGGAGGTGTGTACATGCCTTTTCTGCCCACAGGGCTGCCCCCTCCCTTTTGTTTGCCTTTTGCCCAAGTGTGGAGAAGGAAAGCACACCTGCCCAGGCAAAAAGTGAGGGAATGGGAGGGGGGAGCCTTGGAAGGGAATGGAAAGGGAGCACTCACTCAGGTGAGGGGGTAGTTATTTGCAGTTTTTTACTTTCACAAGGGTTTTGCTCTCTGAATCCTTGTGAAAGTTAAGGGCCCACTGTACATTTGACTTCTGTTGACTTGTTTTTTAACCAAGTCCACCATCTAAAGTTGTCTTCGTCCTTCTTAATATAAAGACTGGGAAGTTGCTGTCTGTTTTCTGCTAAGAAATGAATGAGTGTTTTTCCCAGAATGGAGACAGTTCTGAGTTTATATCTAGTTGTATGTTTTCAAAAATGAAGGTTCAAAAAAATATTTCTCCCTTGAGGTAAAGCTAAAAACCATCAGATTAACTGACAAAATCTTGGAGCTTTATCTGAACATCTAACACACCCTTTCCTCCTTCATTTCATGGAGGAGGAAGAACACCACACAGATAATATGAGTTTAGTTTTTTTCCCCTCTTCCCTCTCTCTTGCTGCATGAATAAAAGACCCAAAAGTCTTAACAGATGGACTTGATAAAAGTGCTGCTGTAGTATGGATATGGGTTGCCACTGAATCTACTGATGCCTTTTCCTTTTATTCATAACCCAAGCGGGGACCTGCTGACTTGAAGATTACTGGTATTTTAAGCCTTTGCTAACACTGCTCCTATAGGGCTGCCTCACCATCAGGTTAGTTCCTCCACTGATTTGATACAAAGAAAATATGCCAGGACATTTGATTTAAACTGTAAACTTCATTCTGGCTCTTATTTACCCAATGTATCATTCATGTTGAGTAAAGATTAGTATCCACAAATGTCTTTCTGTTTGCCCATGGGCCTGTGTGAGGGTACATTTCACCGTTTGCCTACAACACTTTTGACAGAAGAACTTTTGGTGGACAGACTTGACAATGGCATTAATATGTTAATATGCCACTTCTCCATGTAAAATTCTAGTGCAAACATGCTGTTCTGTTACCTGTTACCTTCCACAAGGGAGGGAGCTTTGTCAAGGACCCTGGTCTTTACAAAAATCAATTCCACTCACATCATACCTTGCTGATGGGGTCTCAAAGAAGGGGGAGAGGGTTCTACCTGTCTGCTGGACCCAGAGAGTGGGCTAGATATGGAGAGCAGGTAACAGTAAATGGGTGTTAAGTTTTCTTACCTTTGTACAGATCCGCTACCCTAAACAGTTTTTTCCTGGCCTTCAAGGCAGCTTGCTTTGAATGGTTTTCAAACCTGTTTCCGAGAACACATGAAGATCCCTTCCAAAGTGTGGTTTCCTGAAGAAAAGCTGGGAGGCCTTGATAAAGCTTAAGTCAATAACTGCCATGGGTAATTAGCATAAGATGTTTTATTCTGCCAGATGTAGGATGGGGGGTGGTTCCTGGACCCACCTTGGTTCATACATCTTGTTTATAATAAAATGATCGATGTTTCAGCTTTTGTCAAGAACTTGACAAGTCTTGAATGCCAAATCTTGCTGTATACCAGTAGGAAGAAGTAGCCTTGGTTTTACATATGTCTTGTGTTGCTTTCCCAGAAATGTCTGAAATTCTCTGGAAATATTACTTGTGGAGCATCAGTACTTGACGTTAACCTGCTAAGCATGAAGATTAATAAAAGAACTATTCAACCAAACAAAAATAGGGAAATTAAACAAGTTCCTGCTTCTGCAGTTGATCTCATCACTGTTGAACAAATAGTTATGTCAGCAATTGCCAAGCACGATGATCCAATATTGTTAGCTAAAGGCAGTAATGAAATTGTATTTTTCCCCCTTCTTTTATTTACTTATTGAAAAAATGTACAAAGAAACAACAACCCAAACAATAAGTTACTGCAAGCAAGATACATGTTTATTGGTACATAACTCTGAAAAGTGTCTTTCTGGAATATAGAATTCCAGGACAATGCATACAGCATTCTTCATTTAGTTGTTTTTTTTTTAATAACGACCAGTTCTCAGCTTTCTGACTCAGGAAGAAAAAAACCTTCCCCACAGTGCAACACATTGGTAAGATAATATGGGAGTAAAGAAATAAACTTTTACAGTAAGTAAAATATTTACTTTATAATAAGTAATGTAAATAAACTTTCCCATTAAGTAAAGTATTTACTTTACAATAAATACAGTAAATAAGATTGAACAAAAACAAAACTTTTAGACTAGGTGAGCAAAATAGAAGGTATAATAATAGCATTACTGTTATTAGCAAACTTCAAATGAGGAAACAATTAAAAAAGGACTTAGCCAGGATTTCACATAAGCTTCAGGAGAACAGAAAGGGGGCAACTCATGATTATATAATAAAGAGATTCCAAATCAAGACAAAATTGTCTTTTTGATCTTTGTCTGTAGAGCATATCATCGGTAGGGCATTTTCTCTAGCAGCACAGTAATTTAAATCTGGTTTAATCTGTTTTTTGAAAGACACATAGCTCAAAGACCTCCAATTTCTAGCTATTTCAAATCTTGCAGTTGACAGCAACAGAGATATAAGTCTTTACTGGAAAGTGTATTGTCTCCCCTGTTGACAACAGTAACAGGGCACCAAAAAGCTGATCTTCTGATTCAATACTTTAGGCAAAATTTTCATCCTCCTAAATTCTGCCTCTTTTGTCCCCATCCTCTCCAGCAAAGTGAGGGAATAAAGTTGCTCATTCTTGATAATTTTTAGAGGAATAAAACAGCATCTACAAGCAAGCTACAGCACAGAGGGATTAAAAAGTGGACAAAGTAGATTTTTTTCCCCAAAAGTGTGACTCAGTCAAAAGGACTCCAAGGTCTGACTCCCAACTGCTCCCCATCTTGTGACAATTTTATAAGACATTTTTGTAAGTCTCTGGTATGGTTTGGAGACCACACCTTTAAACTGATAACTTGTTAATATCTAAAAGTCTTCAAAACAACAGTGTTTGTGGGCCACCATTTTTTAAAAGTCTGTGTAAGGTGACTTTATACACTTAAATTTTTTGAAGCCATGGAGTAGCCCAATCACAGCCCCATGTGGTTCGTTGTTCAGTTCTGTTCACACCCATTATATTCCTTACATGTTTTTTTATTTTTTTAAAAAATATTTTAGTGAAATGTTATTAAAAGATAAAAAGACATATGACAAAACAAGATATGAAATACATATTATACATAGCATACTAGTGTACATCCAAACACAATGTCTATATAGAAATATGCAGAAAAAAGAAAAAGAAAGAACAAGAAACTGAAGAGAAAGAAGAAGAGAGAGAAAAGAAAAGAAAGAGAAAAGAAAAGCAAAAAAGTGAAGGGGAGGGAGGGAGGAAAAAAAGAAAAAAGCAGAAAAAGAGAAAAGGAAAAGAAAAAGAATCAACAAAACTACGTTTTCAAAACATCTCAGATCTTTACCTTGCTATTCATTACCATATTTCTTTTCTTACAACATACATACAAACATTCAACACATTGGCAACAAACATAAATTGACTTCCTACTCTGTTGGGTGATATAATACTAAATTTTGAATCTTGTTATGTGAATAATCTCAACTTCAATCTTTACCATCAAAAACTGAAACTCCAGTCAATACCTCTTCTTGAGGTGTAAGTAAAAATGCTAGGCTCTTTCCGCAGCTTACCTTGTCCTGACATGGGCGCATGGGGATCACGTGAGCAGCCTCTTGCAAGAAGCACTTGCGTCCCTTCTGCTTCTGCTCCGCAGCAGCTCCCTGCTGGGTAGAAGGAAGCGTGAGGGCTCTGCCCCTTCCTTCCGCAGCGCAGCCGGGTACTTTCCCAGGCTGCGCTGGGGGAGGAAGCACTAGGGCTGTGTCTCCAGAGGCTCCACATGCAACGTAAGTGCATGTGGGGCCCAGAAGCAATGCACAATTGTGCATCGTTTTTGGCAAGAACCCGAAAATGATATATTGCGCGATTGCTGCCTACTGGCCCCAGCAGTGTCATGTCATTGCGAGGACATCATGTGAAATGGTCATCGCGATCACATGATACTCCGGAGGCCCTTTCGCATGTGAAATGGCATGTGAAAAGGGCCTTAGTCTTCCTAAACTTAACGAAATATCATTGAAGAATTTATCTATATAATTCTGAAAAAAACATATGAGGGTTATTTATCAAATCCTGCTGTAGCGAATTTGCCCCACTTTCCATTCCAAAAGGGTATTAAAATTTCCTGCTTGTTTAAAAGTACTATTTACTTTATTTTCCAACATTAATGTCAATTTGTCCATTTCAACATTCCTTACAAGTATTATGGGGTATTAATATTCTGAACTGAAAAGCATGGATGCATAATTTGAGATTTGAAATTGCAAGGCCATTCATTTTAGATGAGCTATTGTGTTGTTTCCTCACTAGACTGTTAATAGCGCTATGATTCCACTTTCAACATCCTATGGAATCCTGGGGTTTGCAGTTTAGGGAGGGGCCTCAAAGACCCCAGGATCCCATAAGATGTTCAAAGTGGAATCCTAGCACTGTAACAGCCTAGTGCGGAAATGGCCGAAGTGAGGAACTGAATCCTGGTCTCTAAGGTTTTACTCCAACACTCAAACCACTATACCACACTCTTTATTTCATTTGTGCACTGCCTATAGTCTGCATACAGTAAATGGTATGAGAAATTTCAGTTCCAGAAATTTCTGAAGTTGTATTGCAAATAGGTATGTACAGGCCATAAGCAGTACACAAATGTAATGATGACTTGTACAATCTAATATTCAATGTTCATTTATTATGCAGTTAGGTGTTGCCTCTTTTTATGTGCTTATATAAAGAAGACCCCAAGAGCAATACAGGCTAAAACACATTGCATTTTTTTTTACCAATAAAGCATC
>CAOLHI010006920.1:0-21206 GCA_948474755.1 Ctenosaura bakeri
CCAGGCTCAGAGTGTCCTCAGGAGGACATCTGGGCTGCGGACCTGTCTCTTCAGAGAAAGCGTAACCCCATCTAACACAGGCTGAATCCCGATTCCCTGATCTGTCTTTCAACTGAGAAAGAGTACCTCTCTTTTGTCTGGATTAAATTTCAATTTGTTTGCCCTTTTCCAATCCATTACTGATAACAGCCACTGGTTTAGGACCAAAACAGCTTCCTCGGCTTGTGGTGGAAAGGAGTCATAAAGTTGGGAGTCTTCTGCGTACTGATGGCACCAAATCCCAAAACTCCAGACAATCTATCCCAGCGGTTTCACGGAGAATAAAAAGCATGCGGGACAGAACCCCTGAGGTAATTATATTTTTAGAAAGCCAGCGTTGTGTAGTGGCTCAGCCATGAAAACCACTGGGTGACCTTGGGTGCACCAGACACCCCCCAAAAACCTGGTTTGCCTTAGGGTTGCAATAAGTTGGAAAATAACAACAACAACAACAACAACACAATTCATATTAATTAATTATAATATCATTTATAATACTGTAATTGATTAATATTAATTATGATATTATTATTATTATTATTATTATTATTATTATTATTATTATTATTATTATTATTATTATTATTTCTTACCCAACTCTCCCCAAGGCTTGACATGGGTTACAACATAAATTAAAATAGAACTAAAAACACATCATGCATTAAAATACATTAAAAACACATAAAACCGTTTAAACTACATCAGCTAATCACAAAAGGGGTTAGCAGCACAGGCAGGGTGACAAGTTAACACGACTGCTGCCTGGAGGCTGAGGGACAGCTTTTTGGAACCACAAGTTGCTTGCCATAGCTGTCAATGTGGAAAACTTTCTATGAGGTTTGGGAAAAAGACCCCTCTAGTTATGTTAAATGTCACTTCCATATGTGAAACATTTGCTGGAACATGCGACATTGCTCTAACCCAGGAAACACATGAGGGTCTCAGAACAAGCAAAACTCCACCGCCAAGGAAACAGCAGGTGGGAGAAAATTCAAATAAACAAGCAACAGATCCTCTGAAGATGCCAGCCACAGATGCAGGCAAAACATCAGGAGAAAACACTAACAGAACAGGGCCTCAAAGCCCGGAAAACCCACAACCTATAAACAAACGAGTGGCTATGATGATATATGATATTATGAAGAATATATAAAACACAGAATAATCAAAGGCAATTAAATAGGACTGATAACCAGATTGATAACCATACAATACAGAGTAATACAAATACAAAACAGAACACAGTTGCCCCTCCACATTCACTAGGGTTGGGGCCCCCAGGGCCTCTGAAAAATTTGGGGAAAAACCCACAAATGCAGAAATGTGTCTATGGGCGGGGGGCCCCTAGGTATGGTGAGCAGCAGGTACCCGGGGCCCCATCCAGGTCAGAGAAAAAAAAGGGAAAAAGGGGTAGGTCGGGGAGGGGAGGCCAAATTTTCCCTCTCTCTTCCCACCTCTTTCCTTGGGTGGGGGGGAGCACTGGGAGAGGGTTGGCCGCACGGACCTTGTGGCCAAGGCAGCAGCTGGTGGGGGGAGGGGGGGCCGACAAAGAGGAAGGGTTTTAAAGGGCATCTTTATTCAATTCATTTCAATCAGGTTCTCAATACAATGCAACACTTTGAAAACAAGACCATTTAAAAAGGGGTTTTGACAAACTCTTCTCTTTTAAATCCAAACTAGCTTTAACAAAATTTTTCTCTCTCCCTTCTTCCCCAATTGTTAATTCTCCTTGTTTTGGAAGACATCTTCTATGTCCCCCCCATTCCATAGGCAAGAGAACTCCCAGATGACATCTGTAGAAGGAGTCAGGTCCTGCTAGCTGTGATGAAAGCCAGGTCCTGGTTGAATGACAATCTGTCCAAAGGGTTTTGCTTGCTCCAGGTGCACGTGTTGGCTTGCAGCGAGAACTGGGGAGAGGAGTGGGGCATGAGAATAAATATGTGGTGTTTAGCCATTCAACATCAGAGACTAAAAAAGTTCCTTTTTTAGATTACAATAACACCCCCTCCAGCCTTTTCCAGGCTCTGAAAAATAACGTTAGAAGCCTCTTCTGCTCTCTTGCAGAAGAAGGAACCAGACCAGCAGGGAGTTGGCAGCCATTTTATTTTTTTTGGTTATCTGGCCAGTCCCTTTCTGTTCCAGAAGTTTCTCTAACCAATTTAAAATAGTTGAGAAGCAGCTGAAAGGATATACAGTAGTTTATATCCCACAGGGACAGCCTAGCTGACCGCCCCTTTCAACTCTCTTCAAAACAGGCCTACCCCCAGGCTCTGTGTATACAACAATCCATACAAACATTTCGGGGTTTATTTTTTGCAGTCAGGGTGTGCATGGGGGGAAAGATAACCAGCCTAGCAAATGAGGGCAAAGTCTCCACAGTTGGAAGGAGGAAAAGGCCTGTTTTTCCTTTTAAATAATGTAGACCTAGAGCCTATGGTACACCCATTCCAAACTGCGGGGCTTAGTAATGCAAACATCTAATTTTACAGCAATCACAAATAAGAGAATTTAAAAACCAAAGTTTTGCTCTGGGCAGAAGCAGGGAAAGAAATATTGAAGGAAGATGGCTGCTGCTGGATAGCTGTTTCCCTGCATGTTCTGGGCACTGAAAGGGTTATACTCACTTTGTGTAGATTCTTTCACTCACTAACCCAAAAGAATCACATTTCCCCCACCCTTCAGCCTTCAGGATTTGTCGGGGTAAAGGGAAAGAAAAATATCATCTCATACCATCAGTGGCTCCTGCTTCCACTAACCTGGTATTTAGATTTGGTAAAAAAAAAATGGCTGGAGGCCAACACAAAGATTAAATCCCACCAAGATGGAGACTTTATGTGTGGCACTTCTAACCTTGTCACCCTTGAGGCTCAAGAAAAGGCTCAGTATCTAAGATGACCTTACAGCAGACCTGCCTAGTTAGCCTATCATGATCAAAAAGGGGCATCCACAGTCTGAAAACAGTGGCTCTTTTTTGGGGAAAAGTCCTGACTGGATTACTGCAATGCAATGTATGACGGGCTGCCCTTGAAACCCCCCAGAAACTTAATGCTAGTGCATAATGTGGCAGCTAGGACTGTACGAGGGGGACAACAGGGGGTATCTCACAGCACTGCTGAAAGAACTGCATAGGCTGGATATTTGCTTCTCAGCCCGGGTTAAAGGTTCTGAGTTTTTCCCTTTTGGTTTTTAAACCCTTTTTAAACCCAAACATTTCCCCAAGCATGTCTCTCTTTTACCAACTCACCTCTAAATAAGGACTGCTGGAGCTAGAACTTCCAAGCACCTTGGATACATTGGTCTGCACTGATTTTGGACAAGACTAATGCTTTGCCTACACAGTTCCTTTTATTTCCCCTAAACCATCAGCTGTCAAAACCTTAGGAAGGGCTCCTGCTGCTGCTTATCAGTGCAGAAAGAAAAAAGCTGAGAGGTAATTCAGATGAAAAAGCAGCAATTGGTCTTGGCCCAGAGGAGGTAAGAAACAAAAACACAGCTGGGGGGTTTTTTCCCTTTTTGGGGGCCCCAAACATTTAAATTTTCCTGAATTGCTTCCTTCAGCTCCTCTCCAAAAGCAGCAACCCTTCTCAAGGTTTGACAGCTACGGGGAAAAGGGAAATTTTCAGGATGAAAAGTGTAGAGAACAGACCCCTTTGAACCTGGTCCAAAAGACACACACACACACACCCCGTCATTTCTTGGGCCAAAAATTGGATAATGAGTGAAATTCCCCATTTTTAACCCCAACCATCAAGGGTCTAGCACCCACTGGATTCACTGTGTAGGGGCCTGACCCCTCCCCCACATTGGCCATTTTGTGGCTGGGTGGAAAAAAGGAAATGGAAGGCATGTAGCCATGTCCCCAAAACCCCAGACACAGAATGATTACATAATCCACAAAAATTTTTCCCCGATACTCTTAAGGCCAAAGCAGATGATGCTATCATTCTGCATAAAGGAAAATTTTTCCCTAAATGTTTTTTTAATTCCTCCCCCTGCTCGCCATCAGACAATAATACCCAGGGGGGGTTTGCAGCAATTTAAACAGTGAGTCCGGTGTGGGTGGGGGCCCTTTGGCCATTGGGGGGGGGTGGGGGGGAAAATTTGCCAAAAAAGACATGCACAGGTGTCTGAGGGACTTGTCCCTTTTGGGTTTTCCATAAAGGGATCCACCCATGCTACCAGAACCAAAAACAGTTTCAAACCCCAGTTATGCAGCTGGCAACAAAAAATTAATGCTTTTTTTAGGTTAGACAACTTTTTTGCTTGTTGGGGATTTTTAAACAGGTCAGTGGCGGGGGTAAAACTATCACCGTTATTGCAAAATGCTAACCTCTGATGTATGCCACTTCTATTAACCCTTTTGTCCTTTTTTTTTTCTTTATACTACTTGTTATTTCTGGGGGCTGACTGTGTGACTGTGGCCTTCCAGAGGTACTGAAATTGCATCTCCCATCAGTCTTAGTATAACCAAAGGTGAGGGATGGTGGGAGTTGGATCCAAGAATTAGTCATGTTTCCCCCACCCGTGTTTTAGGTGAAGAGCTATATAAAGAAATAAGTCATAAAAAAGAAAAATTTAAACCCAGGCACATGTAGAAAAATCGGGACGACAGGCCGAGAAGTGGTGAGGGGCACCAGATGGTCAAACTCTGTTTCTCCAACCTGTTCTAGCTTGGCTGAAATTAACCTGCAGCAAAAAAAAAAGGGTTTTATTTTGTAACTAGCATTTCCCCCAAACGCCTGGTACGTGGCTCTTTAACGGACATGAGTAAAATGGCTTCACCTTTTTTGGCAGTCCCAACTAAAGCAGACTCACAGAATTCACTGCTGAATGGTGAAATAGGCACATATAAATCCCATTGACTGAATAGGTCCCCCAACTGAGTTTACCAGAGCGGGGTTTCAGACTCATACAGACCTACAAATGCTGTCAGACTGCGGCTCCCCACACTTGTAGTCAGCAATGTGGAATGGTGGAAGTTAAAGCTAACTTTCTCTGAAGGACTGCATGATTCCCATCTCAGATCCAGAATTATAAAGGGGAAAGAGCCAGCATGGTGTAGTGATCTGAACATTGGTCTACACCCCTGGAGACAAGGGTCTGATTCCCCACTTGGCCATGGAAACCTAATTGAGCGGATCACACACTCCCAGACACAGAAAACCCCGTGACAGGTTTGTTTTTTAGGGTTGACATAAATCAGAAATAACTTGAACATACACAACAATAGAAGCAGGTGTAGGAAAGCCCTATAACTCTTGAGGTTTTTAAATTCCTTTTGTGAAGGCAGCCAAAAACAAATGTTTAATTCAATGCTTCATCAGCTATCTGATGTGAGCAGCAAGAAGATTTTTTCTTCTCTAGTGTGCCAAGAACCAGTACCACATTTGTGCCCACTGGCTACAATTTTCTTTTTTGGAAACTCTTCAGGAGCTGGCAGCTGAAGGATCATGGGCTAGCACCAGTCCATGAACTACCACTCTGGGTAGCACTGGTTTTAATTTTCTCCTTTTGCAGGAGACCTTTCTGGTGGTCTCCTAAAAAGGGAATTTGTCTTTTTATCTCCAAAGCAGAGTAAAAGAAATTTGAAGGTTTTTTTAAGAACACAAAAATGAGATGTTCCTGGAAAAACATGGGGTTCTGGAAATTTTCACAGGGAGAAGTGGTTAATTATGGCCTTTTAATTAATCTGGCTTTCCAACTCCCATCAGCCAACAGATCCAAAAGATGAAATACCCATCAGCCCAAAAGCATCTGGAGGGCCACTTTGAAGACTTCTAAATATCCCACTGCCACAGCACCAAATATGGGGACCTCCACTTGACCACTATGGCCAACACCACTTACGGGTACCTTCTAGAAGTCCTCATTGTTCCTGTGTTCCTATAATCCCACCACTGGGCACCACCACCCTTGAATCACTGCTGCCCCCCGCAGACACCATATGTCTGAACTCAATAGATAGCACTATTGTAGCATTCCCCAAGGTACACATTTTATTAAACAGAAGTACAACATACAGTTAAAGATGACAACTGGCTTTCAGTACTACAGTTATAATTCATAACCTAGGGTTACAGATCCTAATAGCTCTGCATTCAGTAGGTAAGCCCTACTGTAAAACTATATAAATGCCACCCAGCCCCCCCTTAAAGGGCCAGCAAAGGATGGACCATTCAGCTTTTTAACTGGGGCATAAGGAAAATTTTCTTCCCCCCCTTCCGCACTGAACAAGTCATAGCAATCTGTCCCCCTTATTTCCCCCTTTTTTAAAGATCTTATCCAAAACCTAAGCCAACTACCACTCACCCCCCCCTCATTCCAAGCCCCCTCCCAATAGAAGACTTCCCACAAAAATACTCTATATACCACACATATGTGCTCCTGTCAACTTATGAATGTCATAGGGTTTTCTTAGGCAAGGAATACTCAAATGGTTTTTCCAGTTTTCTCCTTGAAATATAGCCCAGCATCCCGGTGGTCTTATCCCCGGGATTTAAACCCGGACTGACCCTGCTTAGCTTCCAAAAAAATAGAATCTGTTGCCTTTAGGATACATAACCAAATGTTTACATGAATTTCTCTGGTAAAATAACAGCTTTTTTTTTTTTTCTTTTTTTTTTTTTTTTCATAAAACTCTGTAACTTAACAGCCACAGGTTTTCCAGTTCCTGCACAATGCTATAAAATTATCAGGTTTGCAATGCCCTTTGTACTGCAGCTGCAAACTTGGCCATCTCCAATGTAGTTTCTAAATTTCACCAGGCTGCAGGAATCTATAGGAAGTGCTGATGGGAGTTGCAGCCCAAAAACTATGGAAAGCTCATACGTATCCTCCATGTCCTGCTCAAAGGAAAGAAAAATGTGTCATGTTTAGGCCATACCTGCGGACATAGTCCAAAGTGATCATGTCCTTGTCCAAGGGCAGCTCAAAACTGATTTCTGGGAGTTCTGGTACAACAGCCAGCGGCACTTCCTCTGGCTCCTCCCCGGAGCATCCCTGGAAAAAAATGGGAAAAAAGACTTAGAATCTTCCAGAATATGGCTTTCCCAGTTCTGCTCGACCATAAGAGGCCACATTCATTCAAAAAAGGGAGGAGGACTTTTCCTCTCCTCAGAGATCCCCCAGACTAACGCTGTTCTTTTGGTTGTCTCAAGAGAAATTTCTCAAGGAGGAAAAAAAAAGAGAATAGTTTTAAAAATGTTTTTATTTGAAATTATGGCTTCATTGTCTCTGGGAAAAACACAGCCTAGGAGTTGTGGAATATGTAAAAATAGCTCCTATAGTGGAAAGTATATCCATCCTGCATATCTTAAACAAGCAGATGGATGGGCAACCTGACCAAAGGGGGTACAGGGGCCCCTTTCCCGGAATCTGTTCTGATCCGACTCCCTCCCCCAAAAGGGAAAATCTTTTCAGCAGTTTGTAAAAGTCAGCAATGGCCAGGGTTTCACTTATGCTTGTATACGAGCCTCCTGGAATTAGCCCATGCCTTGTTCTAGTGGGAAGGTACTGTATCTACAGGCTTTTAGAAAAAGCAAATGAAAGTATGGGAAGTTCTGGGAAGGACCCCTAGGACACAAAATGCATCCCTCCAACATCTCACAGCCGGGAAAAACCCGGACACATGCGATAAAGCAACATCAGAGTGTGATCAAGATGGCAAAAGTTATTAATGAGGAAAAAACAGACAAGCTAGGAAAGGGGGGGGCCCCAGTTTGCTTTGGCCTGAGTTGACTGGGGGGGGTAAGATTCTGTCCTCTCCTCTCCTGTCCCCTTTGCTAATTAACTGAAAACAAACTACTTTTGCACTTTTGAGTTCAACAGAAGTAAGCAAGGGATGAAAGAAAAAAAGTGGGAGGAAAAGAGAGGAAACTGGGGGCAATTTTTAAAAAGGGGATGAAAAGTGGGACAACAGAGGATTAATTGGGCAGCTGAAACATATGAAAATGGGCAATGGAGACCACATACTGGCTGCTGGCTGTATGTCTGCCATCCCTACTGAATGAGAAAGGGTGTGTTTATGTGTGATAGCCTCATATCCTCTTGAGAAGGCTGCATCATGTACCCACCTGACGAAGCCATTGGTGGACACTTGGCTCTTCTGCTGCTCGTAGCTCCTAAAAAAACCCAGAAAAAACAGAAACGGGAAGCACCAAGAATAAAGAACAGGACTACAGTCCTGAAGATGGCAGGGTGGAGAATGGAAGACAACACACAGAAGTGTGGGGAAAAAAATTTTACACTGAAGGTGCGAACCACATCATCCTCAGGATGTTGTTGGACTGCATCTCCCAGCATTCTTCACAACTGGCTTAGGAAGCTGGGGCTTGCAGTCCAAAAAAATCGAGGGGGTTTCACAACCAAAACTCGGTTTACATATATAGGTCCATATTCTCTTTTGGTGGTTTACAGTGTCACAGTCTTTTACGCAGGTGTCAGGCTCCTCCCCCCCTTTTTTTTTTTAAAAGTGCACAAAGCAGCACGGGGGCCAAAACAGAAACCAGCCACAAAGTACTTAAAGAAATTGCCCTGCTGAGGCCTGAAGAGCTGAGGAGCTGGGAGGAAACCCTTTACCCCCATATGACTTTTTCCCATACAGAGATCCACCTGTTGTTACAGTATGCCTATAGCCACTGTACCACTGCCACTGCCCGTTGCCCCCTTTTGTTCAAGTTTTTTTCCAACTTATGGCTACCCTACCTACAAACTTTTTTTTGACAAGATTTGTTCACGGGGGGGGTTGCCATAGAATCATAGAAATGTAGAGTTGGAAGAGACCACACGGGCCATCTTTGTCCAACCCCCTACCATGCAGAAACACCCTCAAAGCACTCCCGACAGATGACCATCTAGCCTTTGCTTAAAAAAACCCCCAAAGAAGGAGCCATGGTCTTCCTCTGAAGCTGAGAGACTGACCTGCCCAAGGTCACCAAGTGTGTTTCCATGGATGAGTGGGAATTCAAAGTTTGGTTTCCAGAGTCAGACTAGCACCACTTGAACCCCTACATCACACTGGCTCGACTTACTTTTACCCTATAAATGAGAGACTTCTAAGAGCCTCAGTCATCTCAGCCCTTCTTGTGTCTTGCAAACTCCAGACAGCTGTGGCTTCCTTGATTGCATCTGTCCACCTGTAACGTGCTCTTCCTCTTTTCCTCATGCCTTCCACTCTTCCTAGCAATATGGACTTTTCCAGTAAGTCCTGTCATCTTGTGATGTGTCTGTCCAAAGCACGAGGCTATAATACTTTGATGCTACCCACATACTGGTGATAGTTATGCTAGCTAATGGAATCATGGTCAACATCAATCCTTCAGAAAGTCAAATTTGGCCAAGTCATCAGGGGAAAGGGCCCCGGGGTTTTTGAAAACTGTGCCATCATACTTAGGCACCAGTGGTGCTATTAGGCTAGTAAATCTCTGTGTGTGGCCCAAAGGACCCATTTTTGGTGCTGGACCTATTGTGAAATACAGACTGAAACCCAGCACGAATTCTCCACCCCACTGAGGTGGGAGCTACCAGCCATTGCTGTTTAGAAGCTGCATGCCTGGCTCATTACCTCCAGCTCACTGGGGAAACTCAGCTCTCTGCACCATTTCCTCCTCCTCCGCTCTCTGCGCTTGCTTTCTAATGGTTTTTCTGTGCATAATCCACACGCTGGAGCTTGGCACAGTGGGACCAGAGATTCTGGAGGCTGGGATGCATCCATCCTTGAAAGAAGGAACAAACAGAGCAAAGGCCAGACTTAACATCAAAAAGAAAAAATGAGGGGCTTCGTTCTACTTGGAACTCAGGTTGCGGTAAAGGGGTGCCTCAAGCTGGTATCTCTTCCCCCTAGAATCCCAGGTGACTGCACAAGAGGAAGACAAATGCAGTGAAGGGAAGGTTATTACCCACATTAAGCTATGCTAAGTTGGATGTATAGCCAAGGGTTGCCCCCAGGGTGAGCAACCTGGTGCCCTCTTCAGAAAGCACGGGGTTTTATAGCCCAGGAGCATGGACTGTGGTCAAGGATGTTGGAAGCCACAATCCAGAAAAACCTAAAATTGCTCAGCCTTGCAACAGAACAGACCTTGGCTATAAAAAAGACTTTGGTGCCTGAGGGGAAAAGAAATAGTCACTTGCCCTGTGAAAAAGATAAAACAAATAAGCTAAATCTAGTGCCAGTGAGGGGGCAGAGAACAAAACACAGCCCTCTGGATGCTGTTGTACTGTAACTCCCAGCATTCCTCACCACTGCCAAGTTTTTTTTGACTGTCACTTCCAGAATCTTCAGCCAATATGGCTGATGACAAGAGATAAATAAAAGCCGGCTTTAAAAAAAAGAAACAGAAAAATTAATAAAGAGGGAAGGACTCACCATATGTTGCCATTCCCATGAGCTCTGCTGGGTTTTGCCTTTTGGCTGGCAGCACAACCATCTCCTAAGCAAAGGAAGAGAAAGCAGCAGACAACAGTTAGAGTGCACGGAAGGGAGTGAAACTGGAAACCCCTTTATTATTTTTTTTTCTGGTTGTGGATTCCTTGGAAGCAAAAGGATGCTTAAAAAAAAAAGGGAAGCCTGCATCTTGAACTTAGGAAAGAGGAATTCTACTAACCTGTAGAAATTATACAACTTAAATCTATACACAGGGTGGACAAAATGACAGCTCTCCAAAGGTGTTTTTTGCCACCAAACCAAGCCACTGTATTCCCTCATTTCATTTCTATCCTTCCTCCCAGGACATGCCACTCTCAGACCAAGGTGGGCAACTGCAGAGGAGGTGGGGACCATGTTTCCCCCTCTGCAACCCACTTCAGGGACTGCACAAGACTGCTGACGTGGCCATTACGTGAATTACGTGAATTATTCCAGTAAGAATTTTATAGTAGAAGTGTGTGCATTTAAAAATTTTTTCTCTCTTCTCTTCAAAAAATTAAAACCCCTTTTTTAAAACAACTTGAAAAAATATTTGACGCACTATAGGATTTTAAAGCCTGAATTAAGTCTTGGTGGACTGCAGCAACAAAATATATTTAAAGGGAGGTCCGTGGTAAAGAAAAGATTAAGAAACTCTGCCCTTATCCAATACCTAGTCTGGATACCCAACTGGACAACACATTTGGCCCCCCTTTAACATGAATGTTTTCCCAAAAAGAAACAAACAAATGTGAATACATCCTGTTAAAGGGGACCAGCAGGGAAAAGAATCTGAGGGACAATTTAATCAGAAACGTCAATGATCCTGACACCTACCAGGGGCTGGCATTGTGTCTGGGTGTCTGCAATTTGTTCTTGGAAGTCTTCCCGGGGAAAACTGGGTTATATCATCGATGAAGCGGAGCTGCCTTCGCCGCCGCCGGGGTCGGGTTGGGGATGGTTCAATTTTGGAAGAGGAGCTGTGGGACCAAAAGAATCTCACAGACATTCTGCGGCAGTTTTTATCATTTTTTTGTTATGTGTTAATTACACTATAACTTGCTTTTCCTTCCACAAATACAGAGCAGCTGACATGACTCTCCTCCTCCCCCTTTAACCCTGCAACAACAGTCCTGCAAGATGCATCAGGCTGAAGGAAATGAGGCCCAAAGTAGCCCAGTGAATTGCACAGCTCAGTGAGCACTAGGACTTTGTTCTACTATCTTGGGCCCCAAAAAATGCAGTTGGTGGCTTCCATATTAATGATGTTGTGGGACAGAGATGTCAATCCCTTCTGGGTTTTTAGTCTAATCTTTAAAGGAACTGTCTGAGGTGCTGAACTGTGTCACCAAAATAGGTTCATGGCACAGGCAAGAAAAGAACTAACAAGACAAGATGGGCTGCCAAAACTGTTAAAAATTACACTTTTGGGTATGGTTCTGCCTCTTTCCCGGCAGTGACAGATTGAAACCTGTGGATTCCTCCTCTAACCAACCCAAGAACAGATCCTTTCCATCAGATAGTGTTGGAAGCAAAGTGGTACTGATGCTTGAATAAAGTGATTAGTGACAGAGGGGAGTCTAGGTAACATCTGCCTTTTGTTTCACCTCTTTTATCTTTGTTCCATGTAAGTAGGTCCTGCTGAGGTCAATCCCACTTCTTCAACAAGTTGGCCTCTTGTTCTCTTTGGGCCTTATCACACTGTACAATTATAGTGTTATGATTCCACTTTAACTACCATTGCTGCATTCTGTGGAATACCGGGCTTTGTAGTTTAATGAGGCAATAAAGCTTTCTGGGTGAAATTTTTAAATACACATCCCTACATGCAAATCTCATAATTCCATGGGGTGGAACCATAGTGTTTAAAGTAGAATCATAGTGTTATTAACTGTGTGGTATGATAGGGCTCTTAGTCTGGGAAGGAGCGTCCACAAATTCCCAACCCCCAAATTTTGGCTGCTAGCTTATGCCTGTGTGTGAGACCCAGTTTTGAGGCGCTTATAACCAAGAATAGGTCAGCTTCTTTTGTTTTTCCTTTCCCATACTAGGACTGATTTTCTAGATAATAAACATTAAGCTTTCCTTCTACTTTTCAAAAACCCTTTTGAGTAATCACTCCTGTTTTTAAAAAACTCACTTTGCGCAACCACAAACAACCCTTTGCGCAACTTTGCATTCTGCTGAACACAGATACCAAACATTCCTATGGATAGCTCCTTAAAGTTCAGACTAAAACACAGATCAGTTTCACTCTCTCACTGACATGGAAGCCATCAGTTAACACTTGGTTCATCACTCTAACCACTCTGCCACACCAGGTCTTCCTGTTTTTTAAGGGCCCCTGCCCATTTCAGTAGCTGTGCCCTTTTTAGCCCAGCCTTTTTTTCTTTACCTCAGGACTCAGTGGGGGGGGTTGAACCCAGGGCTGACAAGGGGTAAAGGGGAAAGGTGGCACCCTTTGGTCCTTCTGGAAGTGGAGTCATCTCTACCAGGAACAAACAAGGCTGTGCAGTTAGTGAAAACAACATTTTTGATGCCACAAAGAGAATCTCAGACTGCCACCTTCCATAAGGAGGAAACCACCAATGTCTTGGACTGCAATGCCCACAACCCCCCAGCAAGTATAAGGTCCCTGTCCCCACACTGATGGCGATAGCAGCTTCAGGAGGGTGAGGGGCATGAAGCAGGGGAAACAACTGCACACTCTAGTTGAAGTTCCCAATTCCCCCTTTTCCCTTTCCCCAGTGACAGGGCCCTGACACTGAAAAATTACTTTTTTTAACTACAACTGCCAGTATTCCTCAGCAAGGATGGATCCTGGGAGCCACAGCCCAAAGTTTGGTGAGCTGAAATGAGTTACCTGTATGTGACCAAAAAAGCTGTCACCAAGGTTTTTTCAGGGTTCTTTTCCCAAAGATCCTACTCTTGTGAGGGCCTGAATTGGGAAAATTCTGGGAGAAGGGGCTAATTTTGGGAAACCCTTTTTTGAGAAGCTTCTTTTAGAGGCTAAATGGAATCTTCTGAGGCCAGGCACAAGGACTGATACCTAGCTAGGGCTCCCTTGAGTTTTATCTTTCCACACAGAGGGAGCACTTTTAAACTTCTGTCAACAGGACAGTGATCTCTCAGCACCAGGCCCAATCCATGCCTCCCTTCATTGCCAGCATAGACAACTCACCCACAGGCAGCAGAGGGGCTTCTCCTGGAAGCAGGATCTCCTCTGTCAAGGCAAGTCCTGTGTCCTTTGCAGCTGACGGCCCCTCTCCAATCCTGTAAAATTTAAAGGGGTTTGGGGGAGAGTATATTAGTCTATTTTTTTCTTTGTATGGTTGAGAACACACTCTTGGGGTGGAGATGCCACTACAAACAAAATGGAGTCAGCCACCCTCACAAAGTTTCACAGAAAAGGTTGTGGGAGGGTTGATACAAATCCTACTGAATGCTTATTTTGTCTAGGGCACTCATGGTGTTTGTGGCATAAAGGGAGGACAGAAAAGAGGATCCCTGTCCCAGGTGGCTTGCAATCTGAACACTTGAACACCCAGAGAGGAATACTTCCACCAGGGAACAGAAACAAGCTATGACAGGGATAGGTATCATAGGAAATTATTCTTTTCTCATAGGCCTAAGGCAGTGGTGGTAAGACATGACTTATAGTACCTTTTGGGCCAGCAAAAGTTTTTGCGGCCATCAAAGAGTCCCTCACCATTCCCCCCCAGATTTTAGGGGGGGTTTTAAATCTGACCCAAAAGCATTCCCCTCACCAACCTTTCTGGAAAGACACTACTGGGCATTTCACTGTATTTTCAGGTCTCTGAAGGGAGGCTCTGGAGCCCTTCTTTCAGCCTGTAACAGCCTTTTTTAAAAACAGGAAGTGACCTGATCAGGTGTCCATGAATTTCCTGGTTTGAAAAATGGCTTGCATAGGCTAGAAAAGTGGACAGGGATGAAAACATCTGAAAATGTAGTGACATGGTCAATAGTACCTTCCCCGTGCCAGACCTACTGCCCATTTTTTGAGAAAGATACATTTTTGGCAACCATACATCTGCCAAATTTGTGGGGGGGGGGGGGGCAGTGAGAAAAGAGTTGACAATGAGGGAGTGTGGCTTCTAGGGTCCCACAAGGTAAAGGGGCCCCCCACATCTCCTATCAGCTGCCCTCACCTGGTTTAGGGACAAAACACAATCCACAGGGAAGCCCCTTCTGACATAACACCTCTACACCTAAATTTAGGGGTCGGAAGTGGACAGCACTTTTGAAAAGGGGACTGCTGTTTCACTGGGGCTATGCTTCCCATAGTGCACATCCACACTATTGACTTTGGTCCAATAGCTTCAGCAGGTTTTTAAAGCATAGGAAAACCCGCTGAACTTGTTTGGGTGGAAGCAAAACTGTGATGGGAGCAGGTGACAGGACCTGTACTCCTTCTTTGACACATTTCTGGCAGCACTCTGGTAACCACTGTCGACTCTCTTCTGCCTCTGCAAGCTTTGCTTTTCTCTTGCTCCCCCCCAACCAAGACACGCACCCATCAGAATCCAAGACTGAATATCAGCCTTGACAGAGAACTCCAAGCCTGTACCTTACCGTGTGGGAGGTGGAACCCCATAGACACAAAGGGTTCCTGCTCTCTGATTTCTCTGCAGACTCTGAAAAAGACAAAGTGGGTGAGGGGGGACCAGAAGAAAAGTGAAGGACAGATGTGAGCACAGGCAACTGTGAAAGCAGGGAGGCAAGAATGGGGCAATAGCAGAAGCGTCCTTGAAGTTTTGGCAGCACTTCTAAGAAATTTAGAATTAAGGAAGGCTTTCTTTTAATTTTTATGTTTTCTGGAATTTTTCAGCAGAGGCTTAGTTTTTTGGCAAGCCATGATGAAGAAGGATCTATTAACTGGTAAGGGGGCAGGAGTGAGCAAAGAGTCTCTCTCTCTCTCTCCCCCCCCCCCCAGACTCTTCTCTGACCTTACCCAGCCTTCTAAATCTAGTGGCCTTCCAGACAGATTGGGTTACAAACACTACTACCACAACCAGCATTGCCAAGCTGGCCAGGGGGATGAGTTATTTAGACAGTGACAGTTGGGAGAGGTTGCTTTAGCTATTGTGGACCTTATCGTTTTCCCTTTCCCGTCTCTGGGTGGTGATGGGGCAATCCCAAACTGTCATTCCTCTTCTCACCAACCCAGAGAACAACAATCACACACACAGGATTTTTTTTGATAAAGATACAATGCAAAGCTATCTTGCTCAAAGCAACCCATGGGACAATCCATCTCTGCCAGTATTTTTATTTTAAGGGTCAAGCAAGATGGTGAGGAAGTGGTTATATTTGCAATGAGTTTTTTTTTCTCTCTCTACAGCAAGCAGATTTTCTCCAAGACAGCTGCCTCAGTAATCAGGGATCCAAATTAACCCTGTCCAGTGAATAATCAAAAAACAAAGCATGTAAAATGCAAGTTGAGGAAAGACACACGGGATGACCATCAGATGTCTTCTCACTTTATCTAGCACTTCTAAATACAGTCTGAGTGTAGTTTTGTTAAGAATATTGCCCTCCTGATGTTGTCAGACTGCAACTCCCAGCTTCCCCCCTCCACCACTAGCAATGTTGGCTGGATCGAGGGGTAATTTAATTTTATAAGGGTATATTTAACTTTATTGAATGATTTATACTTTTAAAAAGTTAAGGTTTTTTAGTGCAATGATTGTTTAATTGTGTTGTATGTTTTTATTATCAGATACATGTGTGTTTTAGCTAATCTTGCTTTTAGCCTTTGTAAAGCCCCTTTGGGGTCCAATGTCAGGGGGAAAGACAGCTTATAATTAAATAAATATATTCCAGTGACCTCTTAGGGCCACAAGTTGCTCACTCTGGTCTAGTTTGACCTTAACTGGCAGCCAAATCTTAAGGAAAGTCCAAAAAAAATGCAGGCAGATGTGTTGGTCGATATAAGGGTTTACATCCACATCACAAGCAGGTCTGGGTAAAGCCAGAATGTCTTTACAGCTTATTCCCGGGCTAAGCCACCACCAAATATCTCACAATAAAAAGGAACAGCTCATAATCCTGCCCCTCCAGCTACTCTGAGGCTTACAGCTAAGCTCACAAGGAAACAGGAAAGCTTGAGATGGTTGCAATGAAGCCAACAGCTCTGTGAGCCCAGGTTCTACTATACAACAGTCTGGCTGGGGTCTCTCCCAGCCCTTGCCATAGCACTTAGCCTGCCATTCTCTCCCCTCTGGAAAAAAAGGACTTCTTTGCTGAACTACAGATTCACCCCATCTCCTCTCAACAGTGGTGACGCAGCTTATGCATCCATGAGAGAGCAATTAAGACACTCTGGGTTTTATCCTGAACCTTAGCCTGAGCTCCAAGGTTCTGAGCCTACTTAACAGAGTATAAAGCTCAGCATCTTGGATTGCTCCTTGAAGCTCAGAATATAGCATGGAATGGATTATCATCACTGTTAGTTATCTTTAAATATTGGAAGGGAAGTTATGCAGAAGATTAAGCCAGCTCTCTTGCGGCAACTGGAAACATAACCAAAATTCAAATTAGAAGAGATTCCACCTAAACATTAGGAAAAGTTCTTGGCTGTAAATGGGGTTTCCGCAGTGGCAGATTTTGCCTTGGAAGATGTGTACTCTCCTTCTCTGAGAGTATTTAGACAGGTTGGATGGTCAGCTTTCAGGAGTGCTTTAGCTGGGGATTCCTGCATAGCGGGGGGTTGGTTAGATGGCCCTTGTGATCCTTTTCAACTCTAAGATTCTGTGATTCTAATTTTCACTATGAAGGAGCCACCAGATGCTGCTGGATCTCAGTAAAGAGATTTCTAAATCAGGAACATTCCTAAAAGAGGATGGACAGAAAGTGAGCCTGGTTTTGCAATGCTAAATACCCTCTGGTTTGTCTTAAAAGAAATTAACTTCTGACCTGCCCCTACTCTTTTTTTCTTCTGCATGTCTTTTCCTGGGAGAAACACGGGCGATGGAGGGGTTCCTCTTCACCTGGTGCCACCAGAAAACCTTCCTGTTCCACCAGCATGTCAATCTCCCGGCCTGTGATTTCAGGGAGATTTTCTCGCCCTATAGTCGGGGAGCAAAGAAAACCAACGGGGTTCTGCCAAATATCCTCCATGTGGCCTCCCTGGGCCCCTTTTCTGGCTGTCCTGGAAAGCCTCACCTAATTGTCAGCAATGTGATAGGCTCGGCTTCCTTGAGTGTGATGGTTTCAGGGGAGACAGTGATGTGTGGCTCTCCTTTAGAGCAAAAGTGATAGATATTTTAGTTCCTTGACTTCCTCACACAGTTCCTACCTCATATTTTGGCTTGAAGGAGGAGAACCCTAAGGCAGCTTGGGAGAAAAAACCCTTTTTCTGACTGACTTAATGTTTGAAAGACCAACACCCACTTCAAAGCCACATCAACTTGAGGACCTTACCAGCACTGCTTTGAGGTTTCTCAAGATATTTGGCTGCCTGATGCAAAACAATAGGGCGTCCTCTCACTTTATGAGAAGAATTGACTAGACACACACATCTCTAAGTTTATCTACAGTTGTCTGGGTTGTTGTATTGCAAACAATCATGGTAAATGGATTATATATAGGATATGAACATTTAATTGTTATCCTAAGGAGACAATTACTGACAAACCCTATGCTCAGAAAAATAGACAAACAAATGAATGCACTGCTAAGCTTCTTTTTTCAAAATCTCTTAAGAACGGGCTCTGTCTCCAGTCCAGGAGACAATGGCTACCTTTTTGGGAGTAAAACCCTTTTTTCCCCATTTAACTCACTTCTGTAGAGATAAATGTCCACACCACCCATCACTAGAGGTGAGATCTGCACCATCCACATTCTTATCTGTCTCAGCTTCTCAGCTCACCTGCTCGTCGACGTGGGGGAGAGGGATAGTCCCAAGGGGTTTTTTGGGGTAGGGCTTTTTAAGATATATCGGACCTGGAAAGGGGATAGATAAAAGGGCAGGATATCACCTACTCTGCTGTTTCTAGCTCCTGTGAGTGATTCCATTGGTCTAGATAATGCCTGATTTTCTCCTAACCGGTTAAACCTTCCCTCCTCTGCTGATGGGGTAGCTAACGATGTGGATATGACTGAGGTGCTATACCTGCACATCACTTTTCTTGCGTGTTTTTCGAACTGTGTTATCTTTGTATTACCTTTCATTTCTGTGAATTGTTTTTGTGTTTTAACAAAAGGGACTACCAAGTTGTAAATGGCACTTGTTTTCAACTGAATGGCGTACCTAGATGACCACAGATGGCATACCCAGCTACTTGGAAAAATCCCGGTAGCTGGTATACAATCAAGGAGTAGTATGTGTGGATGGAGTACTCCTTCCCCTTGTATCAACACATTTCCTGGGTGGGTGAACTATTTATCTGTTTCCTGGATCCATGATGGGGAACAGAAAATTATCAACTGTGGAGAGAGGAACAGAGCAGTGGGAAGGAGGGGTTATAGGACATGGCATGGAGAAGAGACAGCCTTACATGTGGAATGGCATCAGGGCTGGGAAGAAGGCTCATCACCCCAAAAAAGGATAGGGCTTCTTCCAAGGTTTCCATCAAGGCCAGCTGGCTGGGCAGCAGCAGCCCTGGTCTGAAGTCAGTGAAAAAAGGAGAACAAAAGAAATGATTAAACCTGCAGCACTTCACTGATGGGGTTTCTTAGTACATCTGCTGCATAGCTAAGTTTTGTAAAATTACATGACATAATATGATAGAGGATTCTGACCTTTATTTATTAAAAATGAGAAATCATACAACATTGACGCATAGGTTTGACTTTGTGTTTACAGGCCTCTCTTATTTTAGCTTCCAACTAAATAACTAGCTTTGGTATAGATTTGCCACTGCTACAAGAAACACAAATTTCAGAAAATGCAGTGACCAGAAGGCCAGGGCTAAAAAGACAAAAAGAAGATAATAATTCCCATTTTACAGAGCTAGAAACTGAGGCCTGAACTCAATGATCCCAATTACAGCAGACCCACTGAATCAATTAAACTTAATTTAGTGGGTCTGCTCTACTTGAGACTAACAACAGGACTGAAGCCTGGGGTCCCCAAACACACAGACTTGTCCAAGAAGACAGACCAGAATGACAGGTCATATAGGGTGTTGAATTAACCAGCAATCCCTCTGTGATGGAGGAATGGTGAGCACTTACTGCTCTAGGTCTGTCATGTCAATACGGATCTGCTGTTGGGCCCGGTGGACCCGTTCCAAGATATGCGGGATTTCGTCTGAAACAGGGTAAACATGGGAAGACAAAACTTTGAGGAGCCAGTTCAAGGGTTTGTAATCCCAACTGACCTAAAGCAACCCAGCAGCTGAAGCATCCATGCCCCTTTTTGGGGATTTGGGGGAGTACAGGCAAATACATTGCAAGTATTGAAAGTAAGGAGTTACACATAACATGGCAACCCAAAAAATTATCCTTTTTTTTGGCAAAGGTGTAAGGAAGCCATATTTCAAAAACAACACAACAACGGGAAAAGAACCCAATTTATTGGTGTGTTATGTGAATTTGCTAATCCTAGCTATATGTTATTTTTCAAATAACATTTTGAGAGGCATTTTTAGGATGAAGCATTTTTCCATTCTTTATCATTTGGGTTTTTTTTTCTTAGAAAATAATGAAAAAACAACCCACCAAGTATGTAATAAGTATGTAACAACTTTTTTTAAAACACACTTTAATAGGTAACAACAATGGCTTTGTGGTCAAACACTATTAACAGATAGTGGGGGTTCATTTTTTAAACAGTAATTTCCCAAACTCTGATATTTCTTTAAATCAGGAAACATGGTCCTCCAAGTTTTTGTTGCGTTGCAATCCCCAGCATTCCTCGCCCTTGGCTATTCTGGCTAGGGCTGATGGGAGTTGTAGTCCATCACAGCATTGCCAGTTCAGGATCAGGATCATCCCATGATCCAGGTTTGGCAAACCTAGACCTAGGGACAGCCTCAGTTATTTTGTTGTGTTATGCATGAAATACCAACCACAGCTGCTTACAGCTTGTCATTCCAACACTCCCCCTCCCTGTTATTTTCCTGTTTGGAGATTAAGACACAAATCTTAATGAAACTGGTGGTTTTCAGATCAGGGTGAAGTGAAGTGATTACCTCTTTTCACTTCTCAGGGAGATGAGATAAGGAAAATTTATTCTAGTTTATCTTCTAGTGGATGAAGAGTAAAGCAGAGCAGAGGGAGAGCCCTGAGTGCCCAATGACTGGGCATGAAAAAGGAAGCTAACTACACAGACCACTTGGAAATCTTTGCAAGGTATAACAAGTCAATTAAGCCTCACAAAGTTATACCAAGCTGCTGCACTACTAGCCGAGCTGGAGATTTGCACACAACTCTATCATCATCAGTCATATCTCATCTTTTCCTCAGTCATCTTACAACAGATTTAAAAAAAAAGTCAAAATTCACAAACTACAAAAGTTAAAAAGCTAAACTATTTTTTTTTTTTTAAAATTTAAATTAAAAGCAAATTGTAACCCCATCTCCCACCTGGAAAAGGCCCATGAAAACTGGAGCTGGGACAGATGCTAAACTGGCAACCCCAGTCCAACAAAATTTAGAGGGCTACAGGATTCTCACTCATTCCCATCCTGCCTTAAGATATAATATCTGAGAAAGCAGGGGAAAAACAGCAACTGGCCAGGTGCTCAGAAAGGGGGCCTACCGACAAGAAAGGGACTGGCGACTGTTCAAGAACCACTCC
>CAOLHI010006921.1:0-38102 GCA_948474755.1 Ctenosaura bakeri
TGGGAAAGGGGCGACCAGAAGCCTGGTTAGTTTTTTTTTTTAAAAATATCCCTTTGGGGTTTTAAATCCCAATGGGGTTTTCCCGTGGCTTGAGTGGAATTTCCTTTTTGGAAGGGAGTAACCGAATTTTTTTCCCCCCCCCCCCAATCCGTTAGATTACCCCCAAAGGGGTTTTTTTGAATTAAAGATAGTAAAATGTTTTACATAGGCAACACACCCAATTAATTCCATAAAATTTAAAAAGGAAATTTCCACAAAACCGTTCCGGGGAGTCCCATTATAAAATTCTTATGCCCCAACCAAAATGGCCTCCCCTGTTTGGCTCTGAGGGAAAACAGCCTTTTGTTTAAAGTGTTCAGCATTCGATTTCGGGTTACTCCGGTGGTGGGGCTGAATGGATAAAGGGGACTTAAAGGCAGAATGGTGGGAAAACCGGGCTTGAAGAAGTGCTGTTTGGCCATACACTTTAAATATGTTTTGGATTTTTCATTCCCCTTAGTTTTTGGTGGGAGGCAATGGGATTGGTGTTCTGAACGGGTTTTCTTGGTGAGGGCAATAGGTCCCTTTTTTGAACCCTATGTGGGGGGGCCCCTTTAGGGCTTTGAAAACGGTTCTGGTTCCACAGTTCAAATTTTTCCCCCGCATTTAAAGGGTCATTACAGTTTATGAGGGCCCAACGGGAAAGTGTTCAAATTCCCCCCCTCAGAGGGGACCAAACCTCCCCCTGGGGTCTGTAGGGTTTTTCCCCCAGGAGTTAACAGGAGCCTGGAGATCGAAGGTTGGGTGTGGTGGAAGAAGCGAAATTTCCATCCAAACGGACTTGTTGATCTTCAGTGGCCAATTTCCCAGAATGAAAATTTTGCCCTTTCCCCGCGGGGAAGGGCAAAATTTCCATTCTGGGGAAAATTGGCCAAAAAAAGAATTCAAAAAAATATCCCGATTGCAGTTAACACGTTCCCTCACCAGTCCTCTTTTTGGGGTTAAGGCTCCCTCCGCCCACTGGGGTAGGGTACAGAGCCCCACGTCCTGGGGTTGGTGCCCTTTTGACCCCGAAATTTTAATTTTTTTAGTGGCCATCTGTCTTTTCATAGGCTCAATGAGGCCTCTAAAACCCAAGGGTGGAACCTTTAACCTAAGCCCAAAACCCCAAGGGTCACACAAGCTCAAGAGAGGCCTCACTGTCCAACTTCCCAAAAACTTCAGGAATCCTGAAGCTACCCCAAGCCTTGGAAAAGAAGTGAAGGGGATAAAACCAAGAAACAAATTCCCATGTAGGCCAAAAGCCCCGGTATTTTTTGGTGGATGCCCCAAGGGGAAAATTAACCCCTTACCCCCCTTTTTCAGGGTTTTTCCCTTTTTTTGAGCCCCCCAAAAAAAAAAAAGGGGTTTTTTTTTTTTTTTCCAACCCCCCTAAGGTAGGAAGGGCAACCCAATGGTTTTTTTCCCCAAAAAATGATTTATAAAAGGGGAGAAAATGTAGGGAGTTTCCCCGACAACGGGAAAGGGGGGGGTTTTGTTCTTTCCCACAGGAAAAGGAAGGGTTGAAGTTGGAATCCGGAAGAAAGTTGGGGAAAATTTGAAGAAACCCAAAAAAGGGGGGAGAAAATTTGGACTAGACTTGCTTGGCCAGACCAGGAAAAATTGGTCACTCAAGCACAGTCAGATCCCAAACTGGTGAATGAAAAAATCTAAGCTAACCTTATTGCCACACACACCTAAAAAGTGTCAGGTTACTTACGGTCAGATTTAGCAACTGGAGAGGAAAAAGAGGGGACTGGGCCCCTGTTGGGGTGTGACCTGGACTAAACTGCCCCGGAACCCCTAAATGTTGGAGAAAATATTATGGGTTGGGGGGCCATAAGGCAGGAAGCCTGGCCTCCCTGTTTTATCACTACAAATTTCTGTGGGGTTGGAAGATATGTGTATATGGTAATTTTGGTAATGATGGTGATGATGAGAAGCGGGGAGGAGAGGCAAGGGGAATTGTTTCCCAACTGGTCAATCAGATTTTGAACACCCTGAAGGTCAGTAAGGGCTGGTATTTTAGGGGCTAAGCTTAAGACTATCCCAATTGTTATGTAAAGTTTGAAATCCCTGAACCCTTTACAGGCATCCCAGGAAACCCCCCAATGTTGATTTTCCTTTAGTTATAGCAAGGGTTTTTATTGAGGTTATAGGGGGAAAGGGGGGGGTTTTCATAAATGAGTTCTAAAAAGAAGTTTTACAAAAGGGTTTTTTGTCTTCTGGGATAAATTGGTGTGGCCACTGGGGGTTCCCTTTCACCCAGGGCACCAACCAATGAAGGTAGCCCACAAAAAATTGGTTGAATGTCTTACTATTGTGTAAATGAATTTATTTAAGAGGGAAAATACATTTAGCAGTATTAATGTTAGAAAGTACTTGACTTGGGGGATGGGGGCCCTTTTATTTTCCCTAAGTAAGTATGGGTAAAAACACTGTTTGAGAATTGCTTTGTGCATAAAAAATGGCCACTAAATCTGCTTTTTGTACTCTGCATGTTAAATAGTTTTCAATCTGTAATATTAGAGTAATAGAGGGAAAATGGTTTTTTATTGAAACCTCGGTTTGAAAGGAATAAAAGGTACTCTGTGAGCAGTGTTAGGGAGGATGGGAATTTTCACAATAAATCTTTCCCAAAACCGTGGGGTTTAAAGCCCTGTTCACAGGTTTTGTATACCTGACTGTGGAGGGAAACCACTGCTGATGTAACTTTTGCTGCTATGTATCCTTTGTGTTATAAAGGAAAAAGGGAAATAGCGATGCTTCAAATTGAAAATTGAATTTGGCATGAAGGGGGGAATGAAAAAAGTTAAATTCAGACAAGTACAGCTTGAGTATAAATAAGCCGAAGTTGGCACAGTACATGTCCCTGCCTTATCTCAGTTTAAAAAACAGTCATTGGCCTTGTAGTCGTTATGCTCAGGTGCCTGGAAGTAAAAGGAAGTCAAACATACTCTTTTGCCTCATCTTTGTCAGTCATTTGGTGACTGAGGCCTTTGTTCCCTTGTTTGGGGGGTGGCATCAGCTTCCAATGTATGCTGACGTAGACTAGAAATGTGATTGATTGCTGACGTGGTTTATGAAAGGTATAAGAATAAGTGTTTTAATCAATGGGAGTTTTGGGATATTTCTACTTCCGCTGCTTGCCCTGCGCAGTAAATAAAAAAGTAAGTTTGGAAAATAAAGCTTTCTGTTTTGAAAGAGCCTGAAGGTCTTCATCCTTTCCTCGCCACAACAATTTAAAGGTTTTTTTTTAACAATTGCTTTTAAACCCTTTTTTAAAAAACAATTTGAAAGGTTTGAGATTCACATATGGATTTGGATTTGGAAAATTCTGGATTTGTCCCATCCCTAATTAAACCTTTCGTCTAAGAAATTAAGAAAAATGACTAGTTAATACACTCTAGGTCGAGGGCTATGGATATAGGTCAAAACATCCAATTTATCTGTTCTATCTGAGTATTTCTCATATGAATGATTAGGCACACATACGGTGGAATATTAAAATATTGTATCAAATATTTGAGATCAATTGAGAGAAATGTGTGTAATTAAAGAAAATACCAGGAGCTGGAGCAGAGGTAAAATCCAGAATATAAAGTTCACAAATATCTAACAAAAATAAAAATCAGTAGAGAATATTGTGAGATTTTCAAAGAAAAAATCACCCAAAGAAAGTAAAAAGTGGGAATAAAAATGGTATCTATAAAGTAATCTGAAAGAAACTCTGTCTTTGGAACACTAAGTTTAAGAAAACCAAGGGAGGGAGGGTTCTATGGGGAGAATTTTCTCTAAAAATAATTATTGTTCATAAGTGCTATATCTGAAATCACCAACTAGTAGGCAAAAGAAATAAGGGAAGATCCTTTTGCTTATATTGTAGTGTGTTTTTTAATAGGAAAATTTGGATGTCTTTGGAATTATACAATTTTGTCCTTTATGAGATGATAAAAAGAAATAATTGTATAGTTCATTAAATTGGTATAATTTTGTAGTAACGGCTTTTTTTGGGGGTAGGATTTTGCTTCCCTTTGTGATGTATGGTTTCTGACTCTTTTTCTGTTTTCTTTTCTTTATTATTATGTTGCTCTATTTCCTGAATAAAAACGAATTCTTTTTATCAGGAAATAGACCAAAAACACAGCATTATGTTGTGTGCGGTGTGCATCTTATCCCCCTCCCCGGGGGATTGTGGATTTTTTTTATTGTTTTGGAGGAATGCTTTCTCATTGGCTTCCTCTCACCCACATACATACACAAATAACCAGGGAGGGAGATAGATGCACACACACACAACGTAATATTATTATGTTGGTCTATTTCCTGATAAAAAGATTGCAACCTTTTTATTAGGAAATAGAGCAACATAATAATAATAAAGAAAAGAAAACAGAAAAAGAGTAAGAAAACCATACATCACAAAGGGAAGCAAAATCCTACCCCCCCAAAAAAAGCATACTACAAAATTATACCAATTTAATGAACTATACAATTATTTCTTTTTATCATCTCTATAAAGGACAAAATTGTATAATTCCAAAGACAGTCCAAATTTTCCTATTAAAACACATACAATATAAGCAAAAGGATCTTCCCTACTTTCTTTGCCTGCTCTAGTTGGTGATTTCAGATATAGCACTTATCAACAATAAATTATTTAAGAAAATTCTCCCCATATAACTCTCCCTCCCTTGGTTTTTCTTAAAGCTAGTGTTCCAAAGACAAGTTCTTCAAGGTCTGAGAAATTGTCCATTTTCTCCCTTACTTTCTTTGGGTGATTTTTTCTTTGAAAATCTCACGTGTTTCTTACTGATTTTTATTTTTGTTCATATTTGTGAACTTTATCTCTGGGATTTTTATTCTGCTTCAGCTCCTGGTATTTTCTTTAATTACACATTTGTCTCAATTGATCTGGTAGTATTCGTTACAATATTTTAATATTCCACCGTACTGTGTCCTTAATCATTCATATAGAATGCTCAGATAGAACAGATAAATTCAAAGCTGTATTTTGACCTATATCCATAGCCCTCGACCTGCGAATCTATTAACTAGTCATTTTTCTTAATTTCTTAGCGAAAGGTTTAATTAGGGATGGGACAAATCCAGAATTTTCCAAATCCAAATCCATATGTGAATCTCAAACCTTTCAAATTGTTTTTTAAAAAAGGGTTTAAAAAGCAATTGTTAAAAAAAAACCTTTAAATTGTTGTGGCGAGGAAAGGATGAAGACCTTCAGGTTCTTTCAAAACAGAAAGCTTTATTTTCCAAACCTTTTATTTACTGCGCAGGGCAAGCAGCGGAAATACAATGTCCAAAACTGCCCGCCCCGATTGATTAAAACACTTAGTTCTTATACCTTTGGTCAACAGCGTCAGCAATCAATCACATTTCTAGTCTACGTCAGCCATTGGGATTTGGAGCTTAATACCACCCCCAAAACAAGGGAACAAAGGCCTCAGTCACCAAATGACTGACAAAAGATGAGGCAAAAGAGTATGCTTGACTCCCTTTTACTTCCCAGGCACCTAAGCATAGCGCTACAAGGCCAATCATACTTTTAAACTGAGATAAGGCAGGGACATCTGCTGTCCAACTCGCTTATTTTCTTACTAAGCTGTACTTGTCTGAATTTAACTCTTTCATTCCCCCCTTCATGCCAAATTCAATTCCTTGCAATTTGAAGCATGCGCTATTTCCCTATTGCCTTTATAACACAAAGGATACATAGCAGCAAAAGTTACATAGCAGCAGTAGGATTCCTCCAGCAGTCAGGTATACAAAACCTGTGAACAGGGCTTTCAGCCCCACGGTTTTAGGGGAAAGATTTATTGTGCACAATTCCATCCTCCCTAACACTGTCTCTCAGAGTACCATTGTATTCCTTTCAAACACAGAGAGATTTCAATCAAAGCATATACTGCAGCCTTTCCCTCTATTACTCTAATCATTACAGATTGAAAACTATTTAACATGCAGAGTACAGAAAAGCAGATTTAGTAAGGCCATTATTTATGCACAAAGCAATTCTACAAACAGTGTCTTTTACCCATACTTACTTAGGGAACCAGATAATCATGTCCACATGCCTGCAGAGTACAAGAATGACTTTCTAACATTGAATACTGCTAAATGTATTTTCCCTCTTCACAATCAAATTCATTTACACAATAGTAAGACAGTTCAACCAATTTCATGCTGGGCTACCTTCATTGGTTGGTGCCCTGGGTGAAAGGTGATACCCTCAGTGGCCACACCAATTCATCCCAGAAGACAAACCATATACCCATTTACCATGGTAAAAGCTGGTTTCTTTGTAGAACTCATTTATGGAGGACCAGGCCCCCCTTTTCCCATATAACCTCAATAAAACCATTGCTATAACTAAAGGAAAAGTCAACATTGGGATGCTTTCCTGGGCATGCCTGTAGAGATTCAGGGATTTCAAACTTTACATAACAATTGGGATAGTCTCCTAAGCTTAGCCCATGAGAACATACCCAGCCATTACTGACCTTCAGGGTGTTCAAGATCTGATTGACCAGTTGGTGAAACCAATTCACTTCCCAGCCTCTCCTGCCCAGCATTCTCATCATCACCATCATTACCAGCAATTACCATATACACATATCTTCCAACCCCACAGAACATCCGTCTGTAGTGATAAAACAGGCAGTCCAGGCTTCTTGCCCCTCCTATGCCTGCCACAACCCATAATATTGTCTCCAACATTCAGGGATCTGGCCGTGTGTAGAGCAGTGTGTACGTCCCAGGTCACACCCGCAACAGGGCCTAGTCCCCGTCTTCTTCCTCTCCAGTTGCTAAGTCTGACCGTAAGTAGAGCCTGACAGCTTCCAGGTGTGTGTCAGGCAATAAGGTCTAGCTTAGATTTCTTCATTCACCAGTTGCGGATCTGACTGTGCTTAGAGTGACCAATTTCTCCTGGTCTGGCCACAGCAGAGTCTAGTCCGAATTTTCTCTCCCCCCTTTTCGTCTGGAGATCTTCAGTTTCAGAGGATTTTACAACCCAATCAGTAAAGGCTCTCTTAGCCCTGGCATAAAGTATCCGAAGCTTCAACCCTGCTACCTTTACAGCTGTAGGGGCAACCAGCAACACCTAATACAATCCCTTCCACCTATGACCCGGTTGCACTCTAAGGGGAATCTCTACTCCCACATTTTCTCCCTTGTTGTACTCAGAGCTTTCCCTAATCTACTAACTCTCTCCTATATGTCTCCTTGATCCACCCAAAATGGCCTCATGCTTTGGCTTGAAAGGGAACAAACAGCCTTATGGTTCTGTGAAGTGTGCACCTCATCCTATGCCATCCTATGATGGGGCTCTGGGAAGAACAAAAATACTCCTGGTTTTTCTGTTGTGGGCTGCACATGGAATAAAAGTGAAAAGCCTCTGTAAAATGGGCTAGGTAGATGGTGGTATAATCTTGCCCTGTGTTGGCATCCAGTCCAAAGACATAGCCAGGGCTGTTGTTTGGGCCATACACGTTGAACTACTGTTTCTTCGGGATTTTTATCCCACTTCCTCCACTTCTCCTGAGTTCTGAGGTCTGCAGGTACAATGTGACTTCCAGATGATTCCTAGAACGGTGGTTCTTGCCTTTGGTGATCCTGTGGACAGATGCAGGTCTGTTGCTCTTGAGCATATGTGGTGTGTGGGCCTTTTAGGGCTGTTGTTGGTCCCTTAGCTGTCTCACAGCTTGCATCTCTCTTTTCTCTCTCCCTTGCCTTTTCAGTCAGCGTCCTTCAGCTGCAGTTCCACTTCCAGCCTGGAGGGGCGCACAATCGCCTCTCAGAAGTACCCCCAATCCTTCCTTCCAGCTTAGAGGTGCACCATCACCTCTCCTCCCAGCTTACTCGTAGGGGTGCTCTGTCACCTCCTCCATCCAGCTGAGGCTGCGCTTAAGGAGCCATTCCAATCTCCACCTTATCGGGGACTGGTGGAGGGGGCACTCCTTTGCTGCTTGGACTGCCTTTCATCTTGGACTCTGCCCTTTCCTGTATTCTTCATGCTTTTGCTGCCAACTTTCCTTTTCCAGAATGTCACAACTCCAAGCCCTTGCCCTTCTCTGTCTGTGGATCTAGGAACAAAACCTTTTCCTCAGTCTGCTCTTGACATCTGGCCACTGACAGTATTCTACTTCCATTAGTCCCTGCATCTGTCAGTTGGACCATCTTTTCTGCTTTCCTCTTCCACACACGTCCACATCCTTCTCATCCTCTTCAGGCTCTCTTGCCTATATCTCTCCTGCCCCCACTGGGCACATTGGCTCTCAGAGACCCTCATCCTCTTCTGGGGGGTCCTTGTTCTCTTCTGACCTCTGCTCCATCATTCGTTAATCTTCTTTCTTTCTCCGCTTGACAGCCAGTCATAAATCTTGTTTGATAGAGCCTTACAATTGCAGGTCCTTTAAACCTTCCTTAATTGTTCTGTGGAATCCTATCTGAAGCCTTTTCAAAGACTTCCTGAAGAGATTCCTCTGCTGCATCATATGAGAGGTTGCTAACAATAGGAGTCCCTTCAGATTCCTGGAGCCTCCTCCAAACACTCAGATAGCCTTGGGTTTTTACAACAGCCCACAGCTCCCAGTATTTCCAGGCGGTCTCCCATCCAAGTACTAACCAGGCCCGACCCTGCTTAGCTTCCGAGATCAGACGAGATCGGGCGTGTTCAGGGTGGTATGGCCGTAGGCAGCTAAGCCTCTCTTTTTCAGCTCCCTTCGGTTTCATGCAGCTTTTTCCTACTATGTTAGATGGCACCTCCTACTGGCCACCGTTCTGCAGCATCCCCTCCCTCTCCTCTCGAGGAAGGAAAGGGCAGCCAGGGGTTCGTGGTTTCCTGTAATTCTCCACTCACAACTTTAAACCGCAGAGTCTGACACTGGGAACAATTCCTAGTGTATTCAGATCCCATCAGGGGTCCATCAAAGACACTCTCCCCCTTGTCCATGCCTGTGGGGAGTTCTCTCCTGGATGTTCCGCTCTACCTGCTAAATAATTTGGCTCCTTTCTTCAGTAGTGATTGGCAATCTTGCCAGTTAGGCATGTGCATTGCCATGATGCTAGAACACAGTTCTACTATCTTTCAATTCACAGATCAGACGTGGTGAAGGGCACATATGCATAAGCCTAAACAGGTATGTAGGAAGGTGTTGTAGATTTGGCATGGCTTCTGGTTCTGCTGCTTAGAATCCTCAGGCAGCCTCTCTGGTGGGGTCTGCCGTCATCCACCTTCCTCCCTCCTTCTCATTGCAAGCTGGGGGTGGGGAAGAACTGCTGCAGCCATTTCTTCTCCCAGTCAGTCTCACCCTTTTCTCTTCCATGCAAAAGCAGGCGGGTCTTTCATGCAAACGCTGATTCTTTTGCTCTTCCCCCTCCCTGTCTGTCTCCTCAGGGGAGAGGCAGTTTCCTGTTTGTGTGTTTAATTCCCCCGGGGGGGGCACCCAAGATTTACTTCTCTTGTTACTACAATTCCCATGTGCCCCAAAGTTCGTATGCTAAATGCTTTTTTTTTTAACTAAGTTGTTGACGTAATAATGCCAGAATTGCAAATTCACGCTCCTCATTCCCTCCGTCTCAAGTAGGGGAGGGTTGCATTCAGCCCGATGGCCACAAGGAGTGAGAAAAAAGCCATGTCTTTTGGAGAAGCAGCCTTCCCTATGCTAAAGCTGCATTGTAATCTAGTTTTCTCTCTTTGATGTAGAAATGTATCAAAAAGGTAGACACAACTGCTGCCACACTAGAAAGAATAGTTCATTGTTCATTGTAAAGGGAAAAACGAAACTAACACCTCTTGTATGACATGTTTGTCTATACGGGGTCTTCAAGGTGGGGTTTTTGCTTTGTTTTTGTTGTTTTTCCCTTCTTCTTCAGATGCAGCTTTTCTCTGTGCTTAGAAAACATTGGGACTCTGTATTGTTTAGAACGTTGCAAAAAGTACTGGAGGAGAAGTTTCCAAAGTTCTCTCTCTTTTTTTCTTTCTTTTCCTTCTATGTGAGCCCACGGGGGGGAGATTCTATGGCTGAAGAGTTTAAAACATGAAAAACAGGCAGCTGTCACCAGAGTCTTCAGCAATGTTTTCCAAAACTTTGCCATCCTGTATTCATTTACCTGAAAGCCTGCTTTTTTTTGTTATTATTTTTCCTCTACCTCTGATGTGTGTTGAAGGTTGCTTCCGGTTATTTAGAAATCAGACCCTGCTTCTATGACATCCTCACTCAACCTGCCAGGCTGAAAATGAGTTATTGAAACTACTTCATAGCTTTCCCTATGTACACACTCACAGAATTCTTAAGCATTTGGCTAAAGAACCTTCCATTCTCCAAAAACCAGCAACTATGGAGTTAACATCTAAAGGAGAAGGGAGGGGCTACAGGGGAGGGGAAAGGAAGGCAGGCAAAGGAATGCCGCTCTTCTCAACCCCCTTCTCTGTCTTCTGAAACTTGAGCTAAGTAACATCGAGGTAAGAAAAAGTCTCCTATATTCAGTCCTTTTTGAAAAGCTTGCTGCTTCCTTTTTTTTTTTCTTCTCCTGAAAGTCCTTTGACTTTTGAAGTGCCAGCCCATGGGATACTCTCTCTGCCTCTTGCAGAGTGATTTTCTTTCCAGTTGATTGAATCACCGACCTGTGCATTTGGAGAAAACAATGAAACCCTATTGTTTCTTCACTATTTCTCATTAACACCTGGGGCTTGCTTCATCATTTCCATATTGACTTAATTTCTGCTATTTCCAAGCCTCTGGCTAAATAAAATTCTAGCCTAAAAACAGCCAGCAACCATATGGTTAAATCTGAGAGCCTGAGGAGGAGGGGCTGTGGGAGATGGCTTCAAGCACCGAAAGATAATCAGAGAGGAATAAACCATTTTCCTTTCCTGGAATTTTTCCTACACATATTAAAGTACAAATGGCACAGAAATAGTAAAGTTTCCACTTAACCCTTTCATGAAGTTTTCAACATGCATTGAAGCAGTGTCTGTCAACTGCCACCCCCCACCCAGATTTTCTTCCCAAACCACAACACACAGTAGGGGGTGGGGGTGAGCTGAGGGTAGGGGTTCCTACAGCTCGAAACAATGAGGTAGACACCTTTCAGACTCGCTGACTTACGCAGCCGGAAGTTCCGACGGTCTGCAGTAAGAAATGCAACAATACACGCATACGCGCTTTCAGACAACAAACACAGCCTCCCACCACCGTTTACCAGACTTGAAGAGACGTCTCTTTACCAAAGTCTTCGCGGCTTCACTCACGGCCCCACTAGCCATGAGTTACTAGGGCGAGACTTAGAGAGGTGATCAAGCTCTCTCTTTCCCTTGAAAACGCAAGGGAGTCAACTTCACCAATTAGCCGGGGAGGCCTTATGCTTTCTGCGTGACCAGAGTCCGTTGACTGGAAAATGCTGCTGCCAGGGAAACCACCCCGCTCAAAGCCAAACCTCTTCGACCAACAGCAGTCGAGGGCGCCCTGGGTTTCGCCAAGAGGGGGCAGCGACCCTAGCACTCAAGCGTCCGTCAAGGGGGTTCCAAAGCCCCTTCTCTCAATTTCCCGGCCAACGCACCAAAATGTAGTGGCAAGGAAATGATGAAGACCTTCAGGTTGTTCCATCACAGAAAGCTTTATTTTCCAAACCATTTATTTACTGCGCAGGGCAAGCAGCGGAAATACATGTTGAAAACTGCCAGCCCCGATTGATTAAAACACTTAGTTTTTATACCTTTGGTCAACAACGTCAGCAATCAATCACATTTCTAGCTTGACGTCAGCCATTACATTTGGAGCTTAATCACCCCCAAAACAAGGGAACAAAGACCCCAGTCACCAGATAATACAAAGCAGAGGCAGAGAGAGTATGCCTACTCCCTTTTACTTCCCAGGCACCTAAGCATAGCATTACAAGGCCAATCATATTTTTAAACTGAGATAAGGCAGGGACATCTGCTGTCCAATTCACTTATTTTCCTACTCATGCAATACTTCTCTGAATTTAACTCCTTCAGAAGCGGGAAGGTTTTAGCATCTCTCCCTCTGTTGTTTTTTGGCAGGTTTTCCGTAATGCAGCAGCGCTCGTGTGGGAATGTGGCAGGAGGGCACCGAGGGATCTGCAAAGGAAAGGGTGTTGCCAAGTTTGGGGAAGTTACTTTTTGAAGACTACAGCTCCACCCCAGCCAGCTGGGGTTCTAGGAGTTGTACATTTTTTTTATTCATATTTTATTGATTTCAATACAGCCAAACTGATTCACATTGGGGTGAAGAACATACAGGGAGAAAAAAAAGAAAAAGGGAAAAAGGAAAAGACAAAAAAACATAGAATATGTAAATAAGCAATATATATGTATTTGTTGTCGCTGTGTACCTTCAAGTTTTTTTTTCCAGTTTATGGGGATCCTCAGATAAACCTATCATAGGATTTTTCTGGAGCCAAGAGTGTGTAAACTAAAAACTGTAACAGATTATTAAAATACTAATCCATTACCATAAACACAAGCTAAATGCTCACTAACCAGAACACAAAAAAATTCTGATGACCTCCCCCTCAAAAAAGCTGTAATTAGGCAGAAAGACTGATTAATATGAAGAGTGTTCTTCTCCCATTGCAGATCTGACTAAACTGAACTTCTTAGAATTGCTGGTAACTATATCCACATATTACTACATCTTTAGGTTTCTTTGTTGCCGAAAAAGTCCGGAAACAGGGCGCAGTCTCTCAGAGTGTCTTCTTTTAAAATCCATGTCAGCTGGGCAGCCTGAACGACCATCAGCGACTTCTGTGCTTTGCTTTTGTTGAGAAAAAACTGTAGATATAATGGAGGCGTCCTTTGCCAGAATGGCTGAATCGCATCGCCTGCTGACGTGTCTAAAGCAAAGGAACCTTTTCTCTCTCTGCATTTGCTTAACCAAAGTGCCTCCATTTTGAGTTCTGGGCAGCCCCAAAGGCTGGTCCTGTTGCCAGCACTTTGGCCCACTTAAAATTAGGCTGGCCTTCCTTGGCAGAGCCCCCACCTGGGCCCCCGGCACTCCCTGCCACCACATTTCTCCTTATTTTTCACTGCTGAGCAAAGACACGCCTGATTCAGGGTCCATGGCTGAGGGTTAGCGAGAAGTTACTTTTTTTATATATAAACCATGTATTTTAGTCCTGGGAAAGCAAATATTCTATATTCTGAGTATATTCTAACAGAAGCTGCCATGGAAGTTCTGAGGGGGCTCTTGGTGTTTTTGTGAGGTAATTTGTGAGGTAAAATGAACCCCCAAGGGAGGGAAGCGTTGTGGGAAGAAAACACACAAAGGAAAAAGGCAGGATTGCACAAAATATTCCATCACTCTACAAATATATTCTAGTAGGAAGAGGAGAAAGAAACAGGGGCATTTTAGAAATAGCTGGAAGAGTGGGAAGGCAGGGGACGAAGTGGAGTCATTCCGGCTAAACTGGGACATTTTGAGGATTTGCTTTATGAAAGCTGCAAATGTGGCTAAAGTAGGGATGGGAAAAGTGGGGCTCATGGACCGCATATGCCCTCCAGCTCCCCAAAATGGAGGAACCCCCTCCATTTTAAAAAAGTTGGTGGTCTTTTGGGGTGACTTCGGCCCCCCCAAATGGTGGAAATAGCACCCCTCAAATCAGTACCACCTTCCCCTTCTGGAACAGGGTTTTCCAAAATGGGCTGTACGTTTTGAGGAGCCCTAGGATCCCTATTTATTTATTTATTTATTTCATTCACCAGCAACTTTTACCTCAAGAAATAAGTTTGTTGTGATCGAAATGACTTTTTTTTTTTTTGCTGAATTGATGCTTAATGTTTTACTACTTGGGTGATGGGTTCTTATTGTTGTTTTGTGCCTTTATAAGGAGTGAAAGAGTATAGGCAAAATATACAGCGTTTTCCCCATCTTTTTCCCTGGCCTACTCTGCAGGGCTGGTGGAAACCCAGCACCCAGGACCCTTCAGTTCAGGGAGGGCGTTGCCTGCTGAAAGGCCTAAACCAAAGGATCTCTGGGCCTTTGCTTAACCAAAGTGCCTCCATTTTGAGTTCTGGGCCCCCAGCACTTCCTGCCACCACATTTCTCCTCCTCCTTCCCTGCTGAGCAGAAGCATCTGTGACTCAGGGTTCCTTCCTGATGGTTGAGCAGAAGTTACTTTTTTTTTAATCAACCAGGTATCAGAGTTTTAGTCCAGGATTCTGAGTATATTCTAACAGGAGCTGCCATGGAAGTTCTGAGGGGGGTGTTGGTGTTTTTGTGAGGTAATTTGTGAGGTAAAATGAACCCCAAGGGAGGGAAAAGGTTGAGGAGAGAGCGTTGTGGGAAGAAAACACACAGAGACCAAAAGGCAGGATTGCACAAAATATCCCCAATAAAGTTAATAATAGACATAATTCATGTTTTATGTTGTGTTTCCTGGCCTCAAAAAGCACCTGTTTTGAGGCAGGGTGAGGCCCTCCCCTTTCACTCCAGCCCCAGGCTTCGCAGGAGGACGTAGGCCTCAGACCCCAAATAATGTCTAATTTATTAAACAAGCAACTTTTTCTTTTGTTTTGTTTTGTGCCTTAAATTGTATCAATATCTAATTTCTTTTTTCCTCAGAGGTGTAGTAACTAGGGGACAAAATGAGGACTTTGGCCTCCAAATAAGATTTTTTTTCTCCTTTTGAAATTTCCCTTCAGTCCCCAAATTTCTAGCATGGGAGGGAATGAGAAATTTCAAATCATTCACATCTACTAGTGGTATAAATTTATGGATTAGTCAATTGACCCTGTCAAAGAAATAACTTCAAACATTATAAAAGGCAATAAAATAAGTAAAAGGGAGTGAAGCAAGATAAAAGAAGCTAAAATAAAGTATGACAAAATATAAAAGGAAGTAAAAATGAAAGAATAAAGTTGGTGTTTTTCTAAGGCAATTTGTGAGGTAAATGAACCGCCAAGGGAGGGAAAAGGCTGAGGAGAGAGCGTTGTGGGAAGAAAACACACAGAGGCCAAAAGGCAGGATTGCACAAAATATTCCCAATAAAGTTAAGAATAGACATAATTCATGTTTTATGTTGTGTTTCCTGGCCTCAAAAGGCACCTGTTTTGCCTTTCACTCCAGCCCAAGGCTTCACAGGAGGACGTAGGCCTCAGACCTCTAATAATGTCTAATTTATTTAATTTAATTTAAAGAAATAATGACAAGCTTAAATAATAATTTATTAAACAATTATTAAAGAAGCTAAATAATAACAAGCTTAAAAGACTCATCTCCTGCACTGTCTGAACTGTATTTCTAGATGCTCAATTGAAGTTTTAATTTAATGTAATGCAAGAAATTGAGGACTGAAAGAAAATTTTAATTTTGGAGGGAGGCAGAAATACGTATTTGGGCTGACAAATACACCCTAAATTTCATCTTCTCCCCAGTAGCTGTGCTCGCTAATCCTGCATCTTCCCCTATCCTTTATCAGCAAACTTTTTTTTTACTTTCATTAGTATTTTATTCCGTTTTCCAAAATTTCATAACAAACATAGCATAGGAAATATTTAAAATAACACTCTATACAATCTGAATATTTAACATTGTTTTAGTAAACTAGTAACTTTTTCAGTGCTATGCAAAACCCCACTGAATATGCTGTGACTTATCTCTGTGTGAGTAGGAGCAAAAGTTTTATGAAGAATTGCTAATATTAAAAATATAATTGTTGCCATTGTTGTGTGTCACGCATTCTTGTGCAGAATGACTTGCCAGAAGAGATTTGACAGCAGAATACGCTCTCTGAATTAAAAAAAATACTTAACACCTATCTCTTCAGGCAATTTTTAACTATGAATTTTACACTGATGTAGTTTAAATGGTTTTATGTGTTTTCAATGTATTTTAATGCATGATGTGTTTTTAGTTCTATTTTAATTTATGTTGTAACCCATGTCAAACCTTGGGAGAGTTGGGGAAGAAATAATAATAATTATTATTATTATTATTATTATTATTATTATTATTATTATTATTATTATTATTATTTCATAACTGATATTAATTAATTATAGTATTATTAATGATATTATAATTAATTAATATGAATTGTGTTTTTGTCGTTGTTGTTTTCCAACTTATTGCAACCCTAAGGCAAACCAGGTTTTCTGGGGCGTGTCTGGTGCACCCAAGGTCACCCAGTGGTTTGCATGGCTGAGTCACTACACAACGCTGGCTTTCTACAAATATAATTACCAAGCCCCAAAATTCCTTATTTCAAGTGTTTGTTAATTGAGAAAGTATAGAACAGCAACACAGATCCAGAAAGCCCAGTATATATTCGTGTTATTTGTGAAAAGGAGTGTTTGAGGAGAGCTCAGCCATCTAGGTAGTATGTACACAGAGACAGTATGTGTCTGGACAGGGTTGGTAGATCTTAGGGTCTGGGTCTCTGATTTTTGTGGGTCATCTTCGAGTATGGCGACAAGGGCAGAAGTTCTCCACTTTGGGGGGGGGAATCCCAGCTCTAGGCCAGAGGAAAGAAAGGACTGTGTGTAGATCTACAGCTAAGCTAGTGGAGCAGCAGTTTGCTACCACTGGCAAGGTATAATTGATTCTTGCTACAACTTGCAAAGATTTAGCCTCCTTCTTTTCCCTCCTGGCCATTGTGGGTCCAGGACTCACCTTCCACTCTGCTGTGCACCTGCCTTCTGGCTGGAAGCAAATAAATGTTCCTTCTCCCTGAATAAGTGAGAAGGAACAATTGCCTCCTTTTAGCTTGATCTGGGTACACCCTAGACGTCAGCTAAAATTTCTTTCTAAATTCCAAAAGGGAAAATACATTCTCTGCTAGGTTTTGAATGACAAGCTTTGGACAACTCTGGTTGGTATTCAGTGCATAACATTTAATGACATCAACAAGGGCCGTTGTCCCTAATTCTCAGATTTTCAAGCAGAAACTATAGGGCCTAGCAGTCCTAGTCCAGGATGTAATGTATGAACGCTCTCTCAGCCTTCCCTCCTCATCAGACTGATGCACAACCCAACATTTTTGATTTTGAGCCCCAAAATCATGTTTGCAAGCTGTGGAGTTTGCTGTTTGTTTGTTGAATTTATACCTTGCTTTTCTCCCAAAGGTGACATCCACTACTGATCATTGATTTGAATCTCAAAGGAGTTGCTGACACAGGATAGATCCAGATGTGCCTGCTTGGGTTTGTGAAAAGATTTTTGTCATCAACCTCTTCTCTCCCTCTGGCTACAGGTGACTCAGGCGTCGGAGCGACTGGATGAGGCCTCCTTCCCGGAAGACGCAGAATCAGAAGCGGTCCGTCCGCACTGGAGAAGCTACGCTGACCTCTCTGATGTGGAGGATCTGCTGGCGGATGAAGCGTCCAGAGGTAAGGACGTGTGGCCAGTTGGGGAAACATTTCCTTTTGCTTCCCAACAACTGGAAGTGAATCAGGGAATCAGTAGTATCTTAAAATTGGAAGGGACCCTAAAAGCCATCTAGTCCATGCCCTACCATGAAGAAAATCAGTCCTGAAAGATGCCCATCCAAACTCTGATTAAAAACCTCCAAAAGTGGAGAAGGCAGTCCTTTCCCCTCCTAGACAGCGCTTACAGTCCAGAAATTCTTCTTAATGTTTAGGTGGAGTCTCTTTTCCTGTAATTTGAATTTGGCTCCATCTTCTCCATGACATCCCTTCAGACATTTAAAGATGGCCTACTTTGTCACCTCTAAGGCTGTTTCCACACAACACTGTCATAGTGCTATTGTTCCACTTTCAACGTCTAGTGGAATTCTGGGGCTTGTAGTTTCCTGAGGCCAAGGAGCTCTCTGGCTGAGAATTCTAAATGCCCCTTCCTAAACTACAACCCCCAGAATTCCATGGGATGTTGAAAGTGGAATAATAGCACTATAACTGTCGAGTGCGGGAATGACCTAAGCTCTCTCTCCTCCAAGCCAAACATACCCAGCTCCTATGTCAACTGAGAACAGTCACTCCACTGCAACTTTATAATCCGAAGATTAAAAGAACTGTCCGAGAGACTGGAATCATTTTTGTTTCAGCACCTTGGATAGCTCTTTTAGATTTTAGAATAAAACTTGCAGAGATTCACCGCACCACTAACTGGTGAGAGACCAGTGGCTGCAGGGCTGTGGCATTCCTAGGATACATTGCTCCACCTCATTCAGGAACTGGACACGGTTATAGTCCTACTATTCTGTTTTCGACTTCGATTCCGTGGTTCTTCACCCAGCCCATTACCTCCTCCAAGCAGTCATTCAGAGGAAACATACTATCCTCAGCTGTTTTTGAAGGCATGAATAAATATACCGGGGTGTCATCAGCATGCTGATAGGACCCCGCCCCACACCTCCAGATGATCTCTCCAAAGGTTTCATGTAGATGGTAAGAAAGCCTTGGGGAGCTGTAAGCTGTGCTGGAGGAGGAAGGAGCGGGGTGGTCACACAACCAGGAAGTCAGCTGCAGGACAAAGGAGCAGCGAAGAGAACACCTTGCGCAAAAACCTCCTTGCGCGAACGGCACCCTCCACTTCCGCGATAAGGTACGTACTGGAAAAGGCCCAGGAGTGGTTGTGCGCAAGCGTGAGCCATGTGCTTGCGTCCTCCTCCCCCCTGTTCAGAAGGGACTGAAATCACTCCCCTTCTCCGCTACTGGGAGAACCTCCTTTCTGACGGGCCAGCTTGGGGGGACGGCGGCAGCACGGGAGGCAGTCCTCCTCCTCACCACGGCCCCTGCCCCATTTGCCGTGGAGGGGGGTGCTGTGGAAGGGCTTGGGTGCCGCAAGGTGGCGCTTTTTGGGGGGGGAGTGAGCTGCGCCTGGCGCAAAAGGCAAAGGCACTGGGATTCCTCCCCGCCCCCGGGCAGGGTCTGGAAACTTTTCCCACACAGCCCTGGCAGCAGAAACGAGAATGAAGCAGAAGCAGAGCCTGAGGGGGGGTTCTCGGAGTTTTTTCCCAGGGGAGACGCATTGCTCCCCTTCCCTCCCTACCAGCCCCCCTCCGTTCCTGGCTGGCGAGGTGGCCTTTCCGGGGAGGGAAGCATTGTAAATAATAAATAAATAATTTTATGGTTGGGGGTCACCACAACATGAGGAACTGTATTAAAGGGTTGCGGCATTAGGAAGGTTGAGAACCACTGATCTGGAACCTGCCTGAGAGGTGGAACCGGAACCACTGCAATACAGTGCTGATTCCCAACACCTCCCTCAGCTGTTTCCAAAGGATACCACGGTCGATGATATTGATTCCCACTGTTGATAAGACAGAGAGATGTGGTCTTACCCTAAAAGGGGGGCTCTTCTCCTTCTTCCTTCCTTCCCCTCCCACAGGCACATTTTGTTGCTTCCGAGGCTCTCTTCTTGCAGAAAAGGGAGGCATTGGGACAAAGGAGGACTGCAAATATGTTCCAAGGGTAGGAAGGAGGAGGACCCCCAATTTAGGTCCAAGACCAGAGAGTCTTCTGGAGGGCCTGATGCGGGGGGGTTCCCCTTTCCCTCTGCCTAAAAAGACATCTTTGTGGCTTCAGCTGCTTCAACCTCCTCTTCCCTCTCCGTTGCGTGGAGACATTGGGGAGGCGTTCAAAGGAGAGAATATCTTTGCTGGTCACCTGGATGGGAGGGGTATTTGGCTGTTGCCTGGCTTGGGGGGTCCTTGTGGTGCATGAGAAGGGGTGAGGGTTATTATGAGACGCCAGAAGGCATGAGCAGCCGTGAGTGGCAGGGAATGGAGTTTAAAAATGGGTGGAGAGGACAAGGGGGAGGTGGAGGAGGAGAGAATTTCTGCCTGTGAGGAGGAAGAAATGTGAGGAATTGTGGGAGGGGAAGAACCCTCTCCCCCAACTCTAATCCTGGAAATGGGAGGATGAAGGAAACTCTTGAAGCATTTTTGTAGGAGAGCGAGAAGACATGAGGCTGCTGCAGGGAAGAGAAAGAGGAGGCAGAAGAAGTGTTCATTCTCCTCCTCCTGGGGGGGTGCATGTGGGGCCCTGAGTTTGGCATGATCTGGGGAAAGGAATGGGGGTTCAGGTAAATAAGCCCCCCAAAATAGAATTGCTTTGAAGATCCTTTTATCTCCCTTCCTTGTCCTGGCAGAGCTCTCTTCGGAACAGGGTGAGGAAAGGGGGGAGGTCCTTTTTTTTGTCTTTTCACCTCATTCCCATTTTGTCCTCCAGGAAGATGATAGCTTCCCCACCTCTAACAATCTCTGCAGACACATATAGATCTGGGACTGGGCTGCAGTTAAAAGCCCTCAAGTTAAAAGACTTTATGAAATAAAAATAAAGAATAGTGACCCCCAAGGAAACAGCCTTGGGGATTTGACGGTTGGGACCTGGAGTGTTTTCTGTAGGGGTAGATTCTGGATTGGGGGTTCCTTGAGTGAAAGAAAGGAAACTCCCTTCTTTTCTCTCCAATCCCTAAAGGAATTAGGTTTCTCCAGCTGTGAGACCTGCTCTCGCCTTTTAGGGGGTCTCTGTGGGACTGTGGTATTTGGGAGGGCTCTGGGGGTGTTTCTTGGGCTATGTGGAGGGTTGGGGGACACTGTTAAAGGATGTCGGAAACCCAGAGCAGCCTTCAATGCCAAGGGATGGAATTTTAAAAGGGAGAGAGAATAGAACAAGGTGGAAGTGGAGGAGGAGATTGGGAAATTGGGTTGGGAACTCGCCTCACCATTCCTGGGAAGGTAGGGTAGAGCGAATCTTAGTTTTATTGATGGGGAAAGGGAAGAGGCTGCTATAGGTAGGATGCACAAGAGGGAAGGGAGAAGCCAGACTCCAAGTGTTGAGGGGAAGTGTGAGAGGCCTGAGGCAGGGATGCATGCAGGGGCATTATCTACATGCTTTGAGGATCCCATATCCTTTGAGGATGGGGTGGAGATGGGACCGGTCCCCCTTCTCCCAGGTTGGGATGGCAGTTTTCAGTACGATAAGACGCCCTGTCTTTACCACACAGTTTTACCACACAGTAACAACTCCCTGCTCAGAAACAGCTGAGTAACACGTTTGGCCTTTCCTAGAAGACACAAATATTACACCACAGCCCTTTGGCTAAACTCCCACCGCAGGCTGAGCCCCTGATCTACGTCACGCACTCTGTCCAGATTCTGCCAATAAGGTTCGATTCCTCCTCTGTCTTTCTCTGGGCTTCCACGGAGAACTAAGCTTCCCAACACAGCTACACTCTCTGGCCGACGGGGGGACCCGACTCCCTTGCTGGGCTCTGAGGGAAGGAAGGAGCAGCCACAGGGGCTTGACCTTATATGACTTTTCCTGTCCATCAAAGCCCCTCCCACACACTACTGGGCTAGGTTTCCCTCCCGAGGTGCTATTCTGGTTGCCTGGCAACCATGCTTCCGGTTGCACTGGCACTTCGGATAGCCACACTCCCAGGACTTTATGGTAGGAGAACATCCTTATCAGATTTGCCAATGATTCAAAACTGGGAGGGGGAGCTAAAGTTACCCTGCTTGCTTTGGACACCTTTAAGAGGATTCCTAAAACTGCCAAAATCGTCTCTTGTGGGAGAAAATTAGCTCTGAGCCCTGCTTTAGCCATGCAAAGAGTGCATTAGGTCATTAGGATCTTTAACCCAATGTTTACGGGGTCAGGCCCAGTCAGAAATCACACAAGTTGTTCAAATTTAAGTATTTTATTGACATAGATGTTAAAGTCCATACAATCATTCAGCTGCACTCACTCCCAACAAACATACAAGACTATAACAGTTAAAAAGAGGTGAAAATTAAGAGAGAGAGAGAGACATAATGGTTTGATTTAATACTGTACCAATCCAGAAGTCTTCAGCTGGGAGAAAACGATCTCAGCCATGCCTTTAGGGGCCGAGGAGCTTACCAGCTTCATGGTTTGCAGATCTGAGAGAACTCCTAACTCCAAAACTCCCAACTCCAAAACCAAAACCCCCCAAAAGAATGAGAAAATGCGCCTAGTTATAGAGCTGACCCATGTCCTGGGAAACCAGGAGGCTGCAGTTTTTATTAAGATGGATTTCAGCTTTTGTAGTTCAGAAAAATACAGCCTAACTTCCTTGTAGTTTCCTGCAAGATGAGTATCTCATCCAGAGATGGATACCTCAAAGTGTCAAATTCCAGGCTGTTTGCATTGTTTGTTTGTTCCCAGAGAGTTATTGTCTCCTGATCGCTGCTGAAAAGCCATTCAAGTGGCCTTTGAGCCATTTGCAAGATTTACCCAGCATGTGACACAAAACAGCTACTCTTTTGATCTGTCTCCATAGCCACTGCCTAGGTGTCCGTCCAGTATGTCTCTATGGCTCACTGTGTTTGATATAAAATAATTAGGATCCTAAGGACATAGCTTTTAGGTGTGTTAGGGGGCTTACACTAATATATTGAAAAATAGGAAGAGAATTCATAAGGATAAACTAGAAACCTACATTGAAATTAATAAAATCTAATCCAGCAGGGACAAATACAAAGTCTGGGACTGAGACTGTTTTGGCTGCCTTGGTGGATGGCCTGTGCTGGCAACTAGATGGGGGAGCGTGTCCCTCTTGGTTCTGCTGAACCTTTTGGCCGCTTTCTGTATAATTGGCCATAGTATCCTTCTGGGTCACCTTGTGAGGATGGGACTTGGGGTCACTGTTTTACAGAGGCGTCATTCCTTCCTAGAGGACCAAGCCCAGAAGGTTGTGCTGGGAGACTCCTGTTCAACCCCTTGTCCTTTGGCCTATGGAGTGCCTCAGGGTTCTTTCCCGCATGCTATTTCACATCTCCGTGAAACCGCTGGGATAGATTGTCTGGAGTTTTGGGATTTGGTGCCGTGAGGACGCAGAAGACACCCAACTTTATTATCTTTCCACCACAAGCCGAGGAAGCTGTTTTAGTCCTAAACCAGTGGCTGTTATCAGTAATGGACTGGAAGAGGGAAAACAAATTGAAATTTAATCCAGACAAAAGAGAGGTACTCTTGCTCAGTTGAAAGACAGATCAGGGAAAAGGGATTCAGCCTACGTTAGATGGGGTTACGCTTTCTCTGAAGACACAGGTCCGCAGCCCAGATGTCCTCCTGAGGACACTCTGAGCCTGGGAGCCCAGGTCTCGGCAGTTGTCAGGAGTGTGTTCGCACAGTTAAGGCTTGCGCACAAGCCATGCTCATTCCTTGAGATGTCAGACCTGGCCAGAGTAACACATGCCTTGGTTGCATCCCAGTTGGATTATCGTAACAGGCTCTACGTGGGGCTGCCTTTGAAGAGCGTTTGGAAACTTCAGCTGGTCCAAGGAGCTGCAGCCAGAATGTTAACTGGAGCTAGCTACAGGGATCGCACACACACACACCCCGTTGCAACAGCTCCACTGGCTGCCAGTCTGTTTCTGGGCACAATTCAAAGTGCAGATGATGACCTCTAAAGCCCTACAGGGCTCACATCCAGGACCATATTTTCCACTATGAACCAGTCCTGCTTTGAGATCTGCTGGAGAGGCCCTTCTTTCTGTCTCACCACCTTCACACATGGATCTGGTGGGAAAACAGAGAGGGTCTTCTCAGTGGCTGCTCCCAGGCTGTGGAACTCCCCTCCCAGAGAGGACACACCTCCCTCCCTTCTTTCCATGGAAAATTCAATAGCAATAGCATGTGTATTTCTATACCACGTATCAGGTAACTGCTCTCTAAGTGGTTTACAACGTGTTAGCTAATTGCCCCCAACAAGCTGGGTACTCATTTTACTGACTGCGGAAGGATGGAAGGCTGAGTCAACCTGGAGCCCTGCAGAGTCAAACTCAGTGTTGTGGCCCCAGTACCGCCATTTAACCACTACGCCACCAGGATTCCTGTTAATTTTGATTAAAGACATTTTTGTCTTGGCAGACATTCAATATATGATCGTGGCCTGACTAAAGAAAGGTGCTGGTTATTTCTAATTGTGATCTGTTAGTTGTTTTTAATGGACATTTTTAATTTGTTTTAATTAAATATGAATGTAGATGTACAGAATATTCCATTCTTCTTTTATGATTCAAATATGACGTCAGAAGTTCACAAAGAAGAGCTCCTTGAACAGCAGAGGATTTCTTCTTCTCAGGCTTTGATTTTTCTTTCTACTCTTTTCCAAATCCCTCTTTTAACAGTACAATCCTGCGTTTCCTCTTGATTCCAGAGGCTTGTTCTTGATGTTTTTGTTGTTGTTGTTGTTGTTGTTATTATTATTATTATTATTATTATCATCATCATCTTCATTTATATTCTCCTTTTTCCTTGGCAGGACTCAAAGTAGCCTACAATACATGTAAAAAAGAAAACAGCATTAAAAAAACATAATGTACAAAAGTTATCCCAGAACCCATGAAGAGGAGAAGCTGTATAAGTGTATGGAATGTGGAAAGTGCTTCAGCAACAGTGGAAATTATAATAGACACCAAAGGATTCACACAGGGGAGAAGCCATTTAAATGCATGGAATGTGGAAAGTGCTTCAGCAACAGTGGAAATTATAATAGACACCAAAGGATTCACACAGGGGAGAAGCCATTTAAATGCATGGAATGTGGAAAGTGCTTCAGCGACAGTGGAACTTATAATCAACACCAAAGGATTCACACAGGGGAGAAGCCATTTAAATGCATGGAATGTGGAAAGTGCTTCAGTGACAGTGGAACTTATAATAGACATCAAAGAATTCACACAGGGGAGAAGCCATTTAAATGCATGGAGTGTGGAAAGAGTTTCAGTCAGAGTGGAAGACTAGTAAGCATCAAAGGACACACACAGGGGAGAAGCCATTTAAATGCATGGAATGTGGAAAGAGTTTCAGTGAGAGTGGATCTCTGCATTCCCATCAAAGGACACACACAGGGGAGAAGCCATTTAAATGCATGGAATGTGAAAGGTTTCAGTGAGAGTGGATCTCTGCATTCCCATCAAAGGACACACACAGGGGAAAAGCCATTTAAATGCATGGAATGTGGAAAGAGCTTCAGTGAGAGTGGATCTCTGCATTCCCATCAAAGGACACACACAGGGGAGAAGCCATTTAAATGCATGGAATGTGGAAAGAGTTTCAGTCAGAGTGCACATCTGCATTCCCATCAAAGGACACACACTGGGGAGAAGCCATTTAAATGCATGGAATGTGGAAAGAGTTTCAGTCAGAGTGGAGATCTGCGTTCCCATCAAAGGACACACACAGGAGAGAAGCCATTTAAATGCATGGAATGTGGAAAGAGCTTCAGTGAGAGTGGATCTCTGCGTTCCCATCAAAGGACACACACAGGAGAGAAGCCATTTAAATGCATGGAATGTGGAAAGAGCTTCAGTGAGAGTGGATCTCTGCGTTCCCATCAAAGGACACACACAGGAGAGAAGCCACTTAAGTGCTTGGAATGTGGAAAGAGCTTCTCTCAGAGTCAACATTTATGTTCACATCAAAAAACACACACGGGGAAGAAATCATAAATGTACAGAATAGGAAATATCTTTCTGTTATGACAGAATATTGGCTAAATACGAATTAACTCACTGACTGTATTATATGTAATGTTTTCACTGATTGTATTATATGTAATGCTTTCATGTTAGAGATTAAAAAGCATAATTTCCATGGAGAAGGACACCCTTCACCCTTCCAAGCTAATGATAGGGAAAATGGGGGACACTTTACTTTCTTCACCCAGGTCTCCCCAAACCCCTCCTTCTCCAATGTGCCTCTTTCTCTGGCTTCTTTCAGGTGCTGAATTCCTCATTTCCTTTTTTCTTTTTTTTGGCCATGTAATGCTGTAACTGTTGGAATAGAGGAGAGAGTTAATGGTCTTTTTGCTTGGCTGTTCCCATAGGAATTGCTACTGTAAATATTTGGCTTCTGTTTCACAGGTCAGCGTGTCCCAAGTTCTTTTTTAGAAAGTTGCTCATGTTATGTGTTTATGTTCTGGGAAGGCTACACAGCTGTGTTCCGGTGTTTTGGTTGGTTTCTCCCTTGTTATGGCTATTGTATGTAACTTCACACGGAAAGTCAGCCGTGTAAACATGTTATTGTTCCGGAGTGGATGTTTTCCTACAAAAGAGGCTTGTCTGTGAAGCCCTGCCTGATTCTGATTCTGATTCTTTCTCTCGCTGTTTTGCGTTGTGTGATGCGTGGATGCCACAGTGAGGCATGGCAATTACTTAACTGCTTGTCTTGATGTTTTTACTACCCGCAATAAAATTAGTTAAATGCCTTTGAGGCTGAGTGGCTGTTTTTCCTCCTGGCTGCGGGATGGAATTCTATTGTGCAGTGTTTTTCAATGTGGGCCTTGTGGGGCTTGTTTGGTTTAAGGAAGCACCCCAGTTTTCTTTTTGACAGTAACCCACTCTGTTATTTAAGTCATTATTGAGAGCTGAGTGTGACTGGAGTTGGCTATAAAATCCTTCCCTGGGTGATCCCAAAAAAGAGTCTCTCAGTTGCCCTTCGCCTTTCCAGTTCATTTAGAGCACACTATGCATGTTCAGAGGACTGTTCTCCTAAGAAGTGTCGAAACACCAGCCCTGTCGGCGGGAGGTTCAGGGATGCTCCTGAGTAGAACAGAACCAATTTGTTTTTAAACCGATTGTTGGATGAGTCTCACGATTAAATTGGAGTTGGAGAGAGGTATAGCCTATTTCAGAGAAACAGGTCAAACAGGAAAAGGGTATAGTAGCACTATATATCGTGGACGTTTACTTCTGAGAAGAGGTCCATGATTCAATCTTGGAAGCCAGGTTGAGAGCATCTGGGTAGAATTAAAGGGAGAGAACCACCAGTAATGCCATTGTGGGTGTCTACAACAGACCCCTAAGCCAAACTGAGGACTTGGATGATGCCTCCCTGGAACAGACAACCGAACCTTCAGAAAGCAGAGATATAGCAGTCATGGGAGAATATCAGCACCAACAAATTTCTCAGTTGCCTTGTAGACAATTTCAGAGTCCAGAAGGTGGAGGAGAGAACAAGGGGACAGCTATTCTAGGCCAGATCCTAACCAACAATGAGTGAGTGAGTTAGTTAGTTTATTGATTAGTCAATTGACGAAAATCAAACAATGAATGGCAAGCATGATAAAATGTAAAAAAGCACAATATATAGGAAATAATGCATAAGACGTCATTGGATGAGATGAATTAGAAAAAATAAAATGACAAAATATCATATTATTAAATTAATAGTAGTACATTATTGTCTTATAATAGACTAAAAGGTAATAAAATGCAGAACCAGCACATGTTTAGATAAGTTTATCACCTTTACATGCCACCCCATGTGGTCAATAAAACATCCTCTCAGTTGAACAGCCCTAACGATCATTTTCACACAGGACTGTCTCTCTAGGAGTTCAGAAAACTAGAATTTGCCTCGATATCCACCTGGGCCCACTTAAGCCCCCTATTCTGTCTCACTTCAAGGTTAGTGAGTAGCCTCCCGTCTTGTGGTATGAGTGGTCTCAGGTCAGAGCGGCCATAAAAATTGACTGCCACTGGCTGATGGTCGCTCTCCTCCCTGACGTAAACTTGAATTTCTGAGAATAAGTTGCCGTTATTTGTAGGAGACACATATATAATCCAGAACACTGCTTGTATTCCCGGCATGGAAGGTAAAAGATATATGAAGCCACTATCTTTGCCTCCTAAAATATGAAGATTGCATGTGTATAACAGGGAGATGAATTTGGGGCCAGACCCCATTCCTTTTGGTATCTCTGGAATGCCAAAATATGTCATTTAATAGGTAGTCCTTCAGTATAATACCCTGGAGTAGATAATCAGGCAGGGAGGCTCCCACCACAGCATTAAAGTCTCCCAATAGGATCACAGTTGCTTTAGGATGTTTTATCCTTATCTCTAGAATAATCTTTTCTAGTTGCACCCAGATATCGGGTCAGAACAAGCGGAGGAATATGAGGGTAAGTAGGTGTTTAATAGCACAACTTCAAAGGATTTGTGTTTGAATTGGATGGCTGGGAGATAAGGAATATCCTCTCTAAAGATGCTGAGCTCTAACAGGTCCAGTCCCTTGGAGAGCTCCTTGAAAGCTAACACCGCAAATAGAAGAGTTCTAGGTGTGGACGCTTTTCAATGGCTTACTCTCTGCAATGGTAGAAATTTGGAGATTGGGGGAAAAACTCATTGAGGACAGAATTCTCTTTTTGGAGGGCAGTGTCTTTATTTTGCCCTCCCTATAGCTACACCCCCGAATGACCACAAAGGCGGCAGAGAGGGTCCAAAGTGCAAAGTATGCAACCTAATCTACTCCAGGTCTCACTCCATTAAGTCACACAGAAACACCAGCCCTGCAAAAGAGGAGCTCCATCCCTCTATCTGGGGAAACAGCACAACGGAGGCAGAAAGCACAAGAGAGGGCGCAGCATCCGAGACTGGGAAACAACAGACAACAACAGTCGGGGGTTTAGGAAGCCATCGCCTGCAGTCCCCGTCTTTTACAGCTGCCAAGCAAAGTTGCTTCGCATGGGATATCAGATCGGGGTAAAAACATGGCCCCCAGACTCCCTTCTTCTGGCTGAAAAGGGTAAATTGCCTGTCTTGGGGGGCTCCAGGAAGGGGGATTAAGTTTTTAAAGAGACCAGAGAGCCCTCGTGTACCTTTAACATCAAAAAAAGGCCGCTTCTTCAATCTAGAATGGACAACCAGCTCCGGATTTTTTTGGACTTGGTTTTTTTGGGCATCCATGTGGCTCCAGGAGGAAGAAATTGTCAACCCCTGGATTAGATGCAGGCCTCTCCACCAGCCGGAGTCTTTGAGGCTCAGAAGGTCTCATTCGGAGCAGCGTACCTGCTGCGTGGCAGAGGGCTTCCGGTTAATTGCCGCCAGGTAACCAAGGATCGGCTTGGCGGCTTCCGTTTTCCAGAACCGCCCTCGCCACTGGAGGAAATGGAACACGTTGCCTTTCCAGAGGACGATGCCGCCTTCGCCAAAACAACTCTGAGAGACTGAGAGTACTTTGACAACAGAGTTTGGAAAAGGTTGGGGGCTAGGATCCCAAAAATCTGCAGGCCCCTATTTCCCTCAGCAAGCCGGAGAGTCAAATCAAGAGGCTGCTACGGCGGTAAAGAGTCCGCCAGCAACACCAAAGGCTCGCCTGATAATAACGATAATGATACACGGGTTGAGTTTGGCGTCTTTCGGTTTGATGTAGGCAAGACTGGTGGTTGCAAAAAGATGCCTGAAGAGGAGGAGGAGGAGAGAGAGAAGTTTTTTTTTAAATGATACTAAAAAACTGACTTTAAAATGTGACGTTTGCAGGGCAGGCCTAGGCCAAGTTTGCCACCTGTTGCCCTTGGCAACCAGGGATCCAAGTCCAGTCCTCCTCCAATCCCGTGGTCTGTCTCTGCTGGGGGCCCAAAAGCAAACCAGTCACAGACCGCCTCTCTTTCTCTCCCTCTTCCAAGGGGAACCAAGGCCATGTCTGTACTAGCCTGTTATAGTGCTTTTATTCCACTTTCAGCCTCCTATGAAATCCAGAGGATAAATTTAGGGAGGAATTCCACAGGAGGTTGAAAGTGGAATGATAGCCCTGGAAATGCGTAGGGTGGAAATGGCCCATAATTACTAAATAATTTTTCACTGGGATTCCCCCCCCCGCCAGAGGATTGTGGATTTTTTTTATTGTTTTGGAGGAATGCTTTCTCATTGGCTTCCTCTCACCCACAAACATACACAAATAACCAGGGAGGGAGGGAGATAGATACACACACACACACACACACACAACATATTATTATGTTGGTCTATTTCCTAATAAAAAGATTGCAACCTTTTTATTAGGAAATAGACCAACATAATAATAATAGACGAGTAAAGAAAAGAAAACAGAAAAAAGAGTAAGAAAACCATACATCACAAAGGGAAGCAAAATCCTCCCCCCAAAAAAAAAGCATACTACAAAATTATACCAATTTAATGAACTATAGAATTATTTCTTTTTATTATCTCATAAAGGCTTATTTTCTTTAATTACACATTTGTCTCAATTGATCTAAATATTCCGTTACAATATTTTAATATTCCATCGTATGTTATTGATCATTCATATCGAATGCTCAGATAGAACAGATAAATTCAAAGCTCTATTTTGACCTATATCCATAGCCCTGGACCTGCAAATCTATTAACCAGTCATTTTTCTTAATTTCTTAGTGAAGGGTTTAATTAGGGATGGGACAAATCCAGAATTTTCCAAATCCAAATCCATATCTCAATCTCAAACCTTTCAAATTGTTTTTTAAAAAAGGGTTTAAAAAGCAATTGTTAAAGAAAAAACCTTTAAAAACCTTTTTAAAACAGAACTTTAACAAACCCCTATTTTTTGGTGGGTGGATTTGAAAGATTCGGTTCACCTATTTAGGGATTTGAGGATTTGCGAATCTGGAATCCTTGCCAAGGATTCGAGGATTTCCACTCGGTTGAGCCATCCCCAGGTTTAATCATTTATCCCCATTGTAGCTAAACTCCCCCATTTAGCCTCTACATATATATACAGATGTAGCCTCCATGCTTTTTTTTTTCTGTCAGAAAGGTTCTTTCTGCAAGAATTCCAGGCCAATGTGTTAGGGTCAGAGTGACCCTGGAGATGAGAAAGCGGTTGGGCCATTGCGTTACTGTTTAGTGGTTGTGGCTGGATGCCCTCTGGGTTGCTCCTACCACTTTTGCCTGCCAGTGACTGGGTTGTTGTGTTCTTACAGTGATGGCATCCCTCTTGAGACGGTTCAGGGTAAGGGGCCACAGAGAGAGTCGGGGGGAGGACGAGATAGAGGCCACTGTTTGTGTGTGGGGGGGTCCATCTTCTTGCTGAGGTTTGGGCCCCTTCCTCCTTTCAGGCCCCTTTGGGACTAGGAGGCCAGTCAGCCCTCCTGTTCCTCTGAGAGGTTCCCCATTTTATGTCCTTTGCAGAAGCTCCAGAAGAGGCGCCCCCCCCCTTCTGTGGCACGAACCGCAACCAAGAGGAGGTTTCTGAGGCCCCTCCAACGTAAGCCCCCTCCAGCCCCCTATTCCCTTCCAGGGCAGGGCGTCCCCTCCTCCCTCCCCGTAGGGTACCTTCATGTCCCTGCACCCAGGGAAGACAGCCAGCAAAGAGAGGTGAGGGGGCTTGCAGGAATGAAAGGGAGGCTCTGCCTTTGCACTTTGGCCTCCAAGTCATCCCTGAGAGTTTCCAGCCCTGCAGTCTCATCCGGTGAGGTGGATTCTTTGAGACATTCTGTGGCCAGGAGGCAAAGAATCCCCCTCTCCTCCTTTGCAAAGCAGCTTTGGGGAGGAAAGAGACGGGAAGAAAGAGATCCCAAATGAGAGAGACCCCTGGATCCTCCAGTCCCCGATCCTTCGACTGCACTCCTCTCCAGCTGCCTCTTTCTTCCAACCCTCGCAGATGCCAGAAGTTTGTAGACAACATACCTACCTGTCAAAGTCTGCAGGGAGAGGAGCTGGATGGTGGTTAAGATTTCCTCCCGGGAGTTCTGGTCACCCATGGGAGAAAGAGGGAAGCTTCTTTCCCACTCCTCCATCCTTCTTCCACTCCCTGCTCCCCAGTAGAAGCTGAGTCAACCCAGGGCCAGGCATCTCAGCGCAGGAGCCTTTTTCCCATTGCTTTCCACTGCTTTCAGGCAGGGCTCGGGGGTCCTCCAGCCATTGGGTTCTGTTGGACTGTCACTTCCGGTAGCCCCTGGCAGGCTTAGCCAGTGGTCAGGAATGCTGGAAATCACACTCTGATGATATGGGTGGCCCTCAGGATTCCCACACTTGCATTCAAAGGCCAATGGAGCTGCTCCGGAGCAAGGGATGAGCGAAGATGAAGCCCTTTAGTGGAAAAGTGTCCAAGCATTCCGTTCATTCTTTTTTCTCTTGCCAGGGCTCCGTGGGAGTGGAAGGCATCTCCTCAGGTCCCAAGCTGAGTGGGGAGGAGGACATCAGACCCCCATGGGAAGAGGTGGAGATCCAGACCAGTGACTGGGAAAGGTACTTTTTTCCCAGGTTCAAGAGTGCTGGGGGAGAGCTTGCGATCCTGGCAGTTTAGGGCATAGAAGAACAACCTATGACAGCAGAGAGACCCATCCCCCTGAATTGTACCCTCAGGCAGGGAGCTTCCAGGCAGCTGTCCAAATGAGTTTTGCTTTCTTTCCAGCCCCAAAGAAGGCAGTCCCATCCTTGTGCTTTCCAGAGAGCAATGCCTCGTCTGCCCTGACCACTGTGGGAAGGGGCAAAGTATGATGGCCCCAGTAAGGACACCAGGCCAACTGAGAGATGTCTAACTTCCCTAAATCTTTCCGCATTGTTTCTAAGCTGTCCTATCTTTGAGGACACTTCCATCTTCAGAAGTAACCTCTCTCCCAATGGGCCAACAGAGGCTTTTTCCTGGGGGTCAGGGGAGGGGGTGCAGGGCTTCGTGTTTTTCCAAGGGGGCTTGCTAATTTCCTTGCAGGATCGAGCTCCTCCTGGTTGGCTTAATGGGTAGATTGGGAGCGGAGGAGAGTGGCGAGGGCTTTTTGGGTGAGTTCCCGTTCTGACCATTGGACTGTTTATTGTTTCTCCTCTCAAGAGGCAGAACCTCAGGCCTCATCTCCTCTAATGAGGACACACTCCGCTCCCAGGTCAGGAAGAGAAGGGGGGCTAAGAAACGGGAAAGGCTGGCATTTTCCCCTCCCCCTTCCTTAGGGAAATGTCTTCAGAATAGATCCACCCAAGACCTTTTGCTGCCTGAGCCAAATGACAAGATAGGGCGCTCTCTCCATTTTCTTTTCCCCAGTCAGGAGAAGGAAGATTGTCACTCAACCCCTCCCCTCTCCCTGGCCTTCGAAGCCAGTCACTGCTTCCATTTTGCATTGCCTCTCCCTGCCATACTTCTCCCCCTCTTTTCTACAGCCGTCTTTTCTTCCTCCCTGGGCTTCCTTCTCTCCCTCACTCTTTTTTGCGGGTTGCATCTGATGAGCTTTCCAACCCCCCTGTGCCCCATGAGGAAGGGGGATTCCGCATTTCACTCCTTCCCCACAACTGTCTTTCCCAGGATCCAGAAGATGATACCTTGGATGGCATTAGCTGCCTAGAGGATGAGGAGTGGGATGCTTTGTCTAGCTTGTCCAGGTACTTTCTTCTCCACTGGGGGAATAACATTGCTACGCCCAAGTGCCTTCCTCTCCCTACCTTGATCTCGCAGAGCCAGGAACAGCCCATCCCAGGCCTCGATGGACTCCAAGCAGGCCTCTCCCACCCTTTTGGTGCCTCCAGTCCCTCATCCCCAGTCCTCTCTCAACCCCCCGTGTCTCTCTGCCCAGCCCCTGGACTCCAAGGAAGAGGAGGAGGAAGCTGCCCTCCATCGTTCCCGGTGGCCCTCTTGCGATCCGGAGAAGCTTCAAGGGACAGAGTTCCCCTTGGTAAAACCTGGGACCACCACCAAGAAGGCATCACCCCAGCCCCCCACCATCAGGGTAGATGAAAGGTGCCTGTTTCTGCTGAATGGCAGGCTTGTCTCTGAGAAGTGGGCCCTCTCTTGACTGGGACCAACTAAATTCAGACAAGGGGCCTGTTTTTCAGTGAAAATCCCCTCCACTCTGCTTCCCACTCCCTCTCAGTCCCAGAGGCCTTTGCAGGGCTCCCTGCAGGTGCCCTGATTTCCTCTCTTTCTTTTCTGGTGGTCCCAGGACCTTCTCCATCACCTCCGCCAGCTGCTCTCCAGTCCCTCCTCCGGAGAGGCCACACGGGCAGTGGACTACGTAGTCCGGAAACACTTGATATTGGCCACCGAGCACTTTTTTCAGTCCACAGAGAGGTAGGAAGACTGCCTCTTGTTCTGCCCAAGGAGTGTCCATACCTTCTGCCTCATCCCTGTGGGGGCCCCCTATCACTCTCTGTTCCTCTTCCCAGGCAATGTGCTGAGTTGATACGTGCAGTCTTCAACTCACCAGACTGCAATGTGGATGCGGCACTGTACCTGCTCGTGACCCAGGTGAAGGGAGGCCCTCACCCTTTGGATGCAGCCACGGTAAGGACCTCACTGCCCAGAAAAAGTCTCAGTTCACGGCCCACCCATTCCCCTCGCCTGGTGTCTTCCAGGTAGAAGGAAGTCCCATCAGATGGACACGTGAGGGAGAAGGAGATCTCAGAGAGTTCTGAGGGTGACCCAGTTTTCCTCGCCTGCACCTTGTTTAGGGGACGGGAAGGAGACAGCAACCCTCCTTCCCTCCTGAGCATCCACACTTGTTGAGACCCGAAACCTCCTTCTCTCCACAGGTGAAGGTCACCCGAGCCATCCATTGGATCATCCCCTACATCTGTGACATCCAGACACTGGAGCAGCTGTGGGTCCCAGAGCTCCTCCCCACCCTGGTGAAACTCTCTGAGGCCCCCAGGATGGAGGAGGAGGAAGGGACCAGTGGGAACCCAAGAACAACTTCTTGTCTTCCGAGTAAGCCGGGTGATTAGGAGAGGGGTGGATGGAGGTGGGGCCAGGGGAGTTTCTGGCCCTCTTGAAGGGCTGGATGTGAGAGTCCATGCCCCCCCCCAGCAAGCAAGCAAACAAGCATCTCTATCGCGTCAGCTCAGGCTTTGAATTTCCCTCCTTGTTTGTTGAACTCCCTCCTACCTGCAGTGAAATCTTGAAGATCCTGTGAAGGTCTCCCTGAGGAGAGGATGGCTGGGGTCTCCCAGACTGAGATCTGCACAACGTACCGGGGTCTCTTCCTTCACGTGAGTCTTGGTCCTCTCTGCCATTCTCTGGTAGCGGTGGTGGGGAGTGTCTTCACTTCCCCTCTCCCCAACCTGTGAAAGGAAGGTTCATACAAGGGGCTGGGTGGCCAGTTGTTCCTGCCTATGAAAAGATGGGCTCCTTTCTCCCTCTCCCTTTTCTAGGAGGTGGCCACGGTCCGGAGGTCAGCCCTCGCCTTTTATGGGCACTTTATCCAGAACCTGGAACATCCCCAGATGGAGTCCCATACCATCTACGACCTATTGTCAATACTTGTGCTGGTGGAGGATAAGGATGTGGGGGGTGACTCAGGTGGAGACCAAGGCTTTGGAGGTTTGGGCTGCTGTGGGGGTCTGAAGGAAGGTCAGCAAAAGCGTGACCTTTTGCCCTCCAAGCAGGTCTGACTCAGTTCCCTCTGTGTCTTCCTCATTTACTTTGAAGGCAGCGAAGGCGACCCTCTGGGAGCTGTCCGAGCGCCTGCAGTGCATTTAAGAGAAGCCTTCTGGCAGAGGACACTTTTTCCCTTTTTTTTTTTTTTTTTTATAATTTTGCTTTTTTATTTATATAACTGAATCACAAATACAAAACAAGAAAAAAAATTAAACACCATGTGATATACATAATAGTGAATTAAAAAAAAAATTTTTTTCTTTTTCTTTTTTTCTCTTCTCTTAAGCAATACTAACTTTCATTGTTATTTTGCACCTTTACCCTTAAATTTATAAATCTGTTCAACTGTTATAATTTCACATTTAATTCAATATTTTTCACATCCCCTTTAATCTATTTCTATTGTTAATTCTTTTAACTTTTTTTTTTAAAAAAACATTAACATCACTTATATCCATTTAAATCTATAAATCACAAGTTTAACACACACACCTACTAAGAATTACAAAATATACAACATAAAAGAAAAACAAAACTAAAACTAAAAAATACCCACCCCCCAGAGCCAATTTTATTTAATCCACTTTCCAAAATTGCCATTCTTCTTTTGACAGGGTAGTATTACTATCTATTTCAGAACTTTATCCAAAAATATTTTCAAATTTCTTCAAAATCATTCCCTTTAACCAAACCTTTCATAAACCTAATTCTACATGTTAGTTTATCATTAATTGCAATTTTCCACACTTCGTTATACCATTCCTCTATTTGAAATTTTTCATTTGCTTTCCATTTTTTTGCTATTATTACTAATCTCGCTGCAGTTAACAAATTTGTTATTAATTCTTTCTTTACTTGAGTACACTCAACCTTATCATATATAGACAACAATGCAATATTTGGACATACTGGTATATCTGCTCCTATAATCTCTTTTATCTCTTTAAAAACCTTTTGCCAAAACTCCATTATCTTATTGCAATTCCACCACATATGCATATATGTACCAATTTCTTGACATCCTCTCCAACATAATCTTCAATATTTCTCATCTATTTGATTTAATTTCACTGGAGTCAAGTACCATTTCCACACTAATTTATAATAATTCTCTTTTATTCTTATTGATAATTTTTTTAAATGACGTTGTTTGCAAATTTTTCTCCATTCTTGTATATCTATATTTTGTACTATCTCTTCCTCCCACATTTTTCTAAGAAAATCCTCTTCTTTGCTCTTTGCTAATATTTTATATATTTCACTTGTAATACCTTTTAGTATTTCATTTTCTTGCATATTTTCCCTTTGAATAATAATTTGTTCAAATTTAGTATATTCTTTAAAATCCTTAACATATCTTTTCATACTCTTTGTCCATTGCTCTAATTGTATATAATTTAACCAGGATATTTTAGTTTCCTGCAATCTCTCTTCATTCTATCTTTATTTATCATTATTTTCATCCATTCTTTTAATCTATAAATTTTTTGTTTTTTTATTTCTTTCTCTATTATTTCTCTTAAATTTATTGGAAATTTTTACCATCATCACTATTGAATTGTAATTTGATATATTCGGTAATAATTTTCTTTTATTTTTTTCCATACTTTCTATTATATTTTTTATAAAAAGGATTTTCTATCTTCTCCATTTCTTTCTTTGAAAAATTCCTAAAAAATATATTTTCTAATTTTGTCTCAATATTCATATCTTCTATCTCTAACCAATCTAAATCACCCTTTCCTGAAACCCCCTCTATGATATATCTCAATTGATTTGCATAATAATACCATTTTAAATTTGGAAGTCCCAGGCCACCTTCTTTTTGACTTTTATACCAATATTTCTTATTAATCCTCGATTTTTTATTTCCATTACAAAAATTATTTAATATCTTTTGCCACTCCTTTAATTCTTCCTCTGATATTTTTATTGGTAACATTCTAAACAAAAAGTTAATTTTAGGTAAAATTTTCATTTTTACCACTGCTATTCTACCAAACCACGATAGCTTTATATTTTTGTAGTCCTCTAATTTCCTTTTTGTTTCTAATCTTAATTTCCTGAAATTTTTTTCCTGTAATTCTTGTAAATTTTTTGTAATCTCTATTCCTAAATATTTAATTGATTCTTTTATTTTAAGTAATCCTCTTTTACTACTTATAAATTTTTGTATTCTTCTTTAGTGTAATTAAATAACATTATTTCTGATTTGGCCCAATTTATTTCTAATCCCGTCTTCTCCCCAAACTCTATTAAATGTTTATCTATCCTATCTATCTTTTCAATTGGATCCTTAATTGTCAACAATGTGTCATCTGCAAATAAGCTTATTTTATTTTTTTCCTTAACTCCAATTCCTTCCAAATTCTCATCATTTCTTATCACATTCGCTAACATTTCTATAACTATTGCAAATAAAACTGGAGATAATGGACATCCTTGTCTCGTTCCTCTTGTTATTTGAATCTGTTCTGTAAATCCATCATTTACCATCACTACAGATGTATTATGTGAATACAATTGATTTATTAACCCTTTAAATCTCTCTCCTAATCCTATTTTATTTAAAATTGTTTTTAATGCCGGCCATTCCACACAATCAAAGGCTTTAAATATATCTAGGGCTAAAATTCCAGCTTTTTGTTTATCTCTATCCATTATATTTATTTTATTTATCGTTTTCCCTATTAAATTTGCCATCTGTCTTCCTTGAATAAAACCACATTGATCTTTATGTATATACTTATAAATAAATTTATTTAACCTCTTCGCCATTATTGCTTGAGAGAAGCCTTCTGGCAGAGGACACTTTTTCCCTGCACGAGGTGCTTCACAAGGTTGCCAAGCGCCTGGTAAGTGCCCACAGGGCGGTCTGGAAGGGCCCAAGCTCAGAGGGCACGGGGCATTAGGCCAGGCTGAGGGAACCCCAGTTTTGACTTTGGTCTTTCACCCCAGATCCAGCACTACACCTCAAGGGAGGGAGTGGCTGCATAGCGCGTAACTGATAAGCAAAAGGAAAGGGAGTTGG
>CAOLHI010006922.1:0-21600 GCA_948474755.1 Ctenosaura bakeri
CATCTTATACTTGATAGCCCTTCAGATATTTAAAAACAGATATTATGACATGTTGGATTCCCCTGTGATTTAGAAGCCTGGGTACATCACAGGGGTAGCCTTTCTGTGCTAAAACAGCCTTGCCATCTCCCATCTTCACCCAATCACATGTGGAAGACCTTTGGGCTAACTGACAGCAACCCAGGCTTGAGTGCCTGAAGATGGCTATAGGAACATGGGTACGTCTAAGTGAAATCTAGGAAATAAGAACTTGGTGAAACTTAACTCCTATTTAGATGTTCAGAATTTGATTGGAATAAATGTGAGGGGAAAAGCTCTCAGTCATCTAGGCAGCTTATGTGGCTTTTCTCATTCCCATGTTACCCTTGCAGCCACTCTGAATGGGCTCAGGCTCAAAGAGAATGACTGGCTCAAGGTCAGAGATTAAGTTCCTTGTTTCAGTGCAGACAAGGACTTGGATCTTCTTAGACTCTTACTCCTACACCATACTGGCTCCACACTTCAGAATAAACTGCACATTGGGCTGAACTATAAGTGTTGGACAATGCCAAGCTGCAAAAGTGAATCTTGAATTTCTGGAGGATATAAAATAAATATAACATACAGTATAATACTAAATTTTGCTTCCTTTTAAAAATATTAGATGAGAAGGGATTTTAAGAGAGAAAACCATGTGTCTGCTTGAAAAATGCCTTGGGAATCCTGTGTGTGTTTAGGGCCAGTCCTAGGATAAAGAACTCCCTGAGGAAGGAGCATCTTCAGTGCCCCCACCACATTTTCACTTTCTTTTGTTGTTGCAGCATTTCAAAGTGGTGCAGAATTGCAAAACCCAGTGTCCTACTGATTTTTATCTAGCACAGCGCTACTCCAAGTGGTGGTCCCTGGACTGGTGTTGATCTGTGAGACATCTGCTACTAGTCCCTGGAGAGTTCCAGGAAAGTAAGCAATTGTAACTGATAATCATAAATATGGTGCCAGGTCCATATTTATTTGCTGGGAAAATAGGCACCATGGGAGAAAAACAATGCTAGTCCTTCAAATCACATAGCTTAAGAAGCATTGATCAAGAACACATGACATGAAACTGGACATGGGAAAAAAAACTTTACAGCTAGCTTTTCAATTTTTTTCCAGTTTAGTATACAGGCAAACTCAGGGGCAGGGAGAAGGGAAAAAATATTCAATGTTCCTCATTTTTGCCCCTTGTCACAGCAAACATTAAAAAAATAAACACTGAGGTCATAACAGTCAGAGCCTGCAAACTTACTTTTTTAAAAAGTAATCATTCCTATCATTTGTTACATTGTTTTTTAAAAAGAATTCTTTGTCATTGTTCATTACAATGCATAAAAAGTGACTTCTTGTTTTATCCGTTGCATTGCTTGTTATTTTTCCATTACTTTAGGGATGGGGAGGGGAAACTTGAAAGATTAAAAAAAGGCATAAAGCATGGAAAACTCCTATCAAAATATTCCTAAAACAGCCTTTGAAAAATGACTGGAAACAAAACTCATTACATCAGTAATAATGACTTTGTTTCCACTCATTATGTTATTTCTTAGGTGTGACTTCTTTAAGTCCTTGACATCAGCCCCCACCGACCCTGAAGCTGTTACCAGTTCAAGGTTAGTTGTAACCATCACAGGTGCTGGACTGACTCTGATCTATTACGGGTTTGGGTCTCAGCACTTTGGATAGCTCCTTTCAATGTCACACAAAAATCTAGTAGATGTTAGAGCCACCCACTGGCATTGTTTGCAATTCATTATTTCTAGATTTGGACCCAGCATGTCCCCTCCATGTTGGTAACCAGAGTGAAGCTGTGTTAGTCCTAAGATTACCCTTGTGTGTGTAGCTTTACTTCAGATTCTGGGATGTCCAAGATGAACTTGGAGGTCATCACCAGGATGGTGAAACATGGTTGTTAGGACAGGATGTCTGTCTCTCTCGCCACCATACATTTGCAAATTCAGAAGTTCCTTTTCCAGAACTATGTCACACACACCCAAGTACACGTTACAGCAGATGGACTCATTAGTGTCATAGGCCAGCACCATTATTATTATTTTTTTTTGTCATTGTGGAGATTTATATTCTCTTCCAGCCTTTGGAACGATCAAAGTCTCACTCCAGGACTCAAGGTTTTTCTGTGATAGCTCCTCTGAACAGACATTCCATGACTGATGGAGACCACAAGGGATCAGAGAGGCATCTAGCTATGTTCCTGAAACCAGATCCGGAATGATTACATCATCAGCTGAGATCTCCAGACGGCCCTATTGATCTTGACAGAAAATATGACTGTTCTCTGTCTGATTAAAGGGCATAGCCAGACGCTGTTCTGACTGCTGCACATCCTGCTGTTGACCAGCCACAAAATGGCTGTTCAGGGGGGCTATCACAGCAAAACTGTGAGTCCTGGAGATAAAGAATAGGGAGCCATAGTGAGGTTTTGCCTGCAGAACTCTTCTGCTGTGTTAGACAGTATAGGATCTAGGTCATAGTACTGTTTTCCAGGAGTGCCAGGTTTGATCAGTTGTATTAGCCTTTCTCTGTGATAGCTCAGAGTGGTGGAGATTGTAGTCCATCACAGCTAAAGGACACCAGATTTCAGAAGGCTAGACAACATTAACTAACTTGAAAAACTTTCACTTGGAGAAATGATACAATGCCTCCTACTACACATATGTTCATCTTCCAAAAAGCTGAGAAAGTATTCTTATGCCCTTAGTGGGATTCATGACATGAGGGGAAAGGAGGTATCAATTATCAGTCTCCAGCAGCCCACAGGAAAGCCTGAGGCCTAATGGCATAAGTATGTTTCATATGTTTTTGTCTTTCTCTGTGTTATTTGTTGATTGCTTTTTTACATTCCTTGTAACACTGGTGAATTTCAAAGACAATAATGATATACATGACTTGAAGTCATGTGTAAAGATTTTTTTGCTGGTCCACCAGTGGCTCGCAACTGCCATGGGGCAGGCCAGGAAAGGGAGCTAGACTTCTTGGGTGTTGGTAACTGTGGAAGTGTAGCACCCTGACTCTGGGAGCAAAGAAGGAAAGTCTTCCACACCCCATTGAGCCAGGCTCCAGCCTGCTCTCCCCCTGCCCTTGTTTTCCCCTAATCTGCTGCACCACATGGCTGCCTTGCTCCCCCTCACTAGCTCACCTTCTTGCTTCTAAGAACATTGTACAAACACCTAGGAGGGTAGCCAGGCAGAAGGGAAGAAAAGTGAGAGAGGAGCTTCTTCTTCGGATCTTTTCCCATCACACATAGTCAGGAGCTCCTTTCCTGCTCAGCCCAAAGCCACCACCCTGGTTCAGAGGTGCCTACCCAGCTGGCTGGGTGGCTCGTGGTCACCCACCTCAACACTGTCCCTTTCCTATTTTGAAAATGTCCTGATTTCTATCATTCATAAGGACAAAAACTCTATTAGAGATAGGATTTTTGAGTCGATTCCTCTGAAAATATGCTTGCTAGTCAACAGCAAGTGTTCTCTCCATGGTACAGCCATATAAAGAAGAAACAGTATTTTCAACAGTATTTTCAAGACTTAACTTTTGTTGCTCTGAGAAAAGCTTTTACTGCCCTCTGGTTCCAGAGAATGCTTTCAGCGTATTTAGAGGGAAAGTATAAAGGGATCCCTTATACACTGTGCTTGTGTATTTGTGGTTCTGGGGAGGCGGAAGACCTAGTGCATTACCTTTTACACTGTCTACTGTATAGGGACCCCAGGAACTATTTCCTGGGAGACCTTTTGAAAACGAGGTCAGGTGGGATGCTGCCTAATATTATTTGGGACCTATTGGCAGACCACTCCAAATCTATTACACTTAAGGTGGCCACCTTTGCAGTAGCAGCCCGAAAGATTCGTGGCAAATTTCTGAAAACATCAGCAGTGGACTGCAAAGGGGACCAGTTGTTGTAACTTTATTGTTGCCCTGGCATTTTCTCCTGTAATTTTATTTGATTTTATTCCTGTATTTCCTCTGTATTTTGTATTTTGTTGATGCAATATTTTGTAATGGATGTTGTTCCACAGACAAATAAACTTGATGATGATGATGATGACGGTCACCCACCAGCAATCTCTTTCCTCTGCACAGGTGTACTGCTGGAGAACAGCTGGGAGGGCCCTTATGTGCTTTTTTCCTTCTTTCTTTTTTTTTGTCAAAATCTACTCATGGCTATTCAGAGTTATCATTTTTAGCCCTCCATAAATGTAACCAGTAGATGAATCATAGATGAAACAGTGCACATCCACATCTACTCAGATGCAAATCCTATTAAGTTCAGTACAATTTACTCCCAAACAGGGTATAAGATAAGTCTAAACCTCATGAAATTAATCAGCTGTGAGCTAAATACACTTGGATGTGCCAACTAAGGTAGATCCGTTTAATTGATGGAAACTTGTTTAGTCAACACTAAGTACCATTGATTCAACAGATCTAATGTAGTTGGGACCAACAAGATTTGAGTCCTGGGAACAAAACTACACACTGCATTAAATACGTAACATGCAGTGGATACTCCCTTTCCATTAAAAGCAAGTATACGGGCCTGGTGATCTAGACTGAGTCCATTGCTTGAGAATAAGGGAAGTTTAACAACAGCAACAATAACAACATTTCATGCCATGTATTGTTGTAGTTTTCTGTTTTTGTGTCTTTGTCCCTTATTGTATATGCCATTGTTTCGGTGTAAAGGGTGCTATAAAGAAGCATTGTTGTTGTTGTTGTTGTTATTATTATTTTATTTGTGACCCACCTCTCCTCTTGAGGTGGGGTGCAACATAGATATCATTAAAAACAAATTATGGCTAAAATACACTAAAAACACAAAACCATTTAAAATACAAACATATCGTAATTAAAATAGATCATAATTAAAAGTATAAGTATAATAAAAGTATAATTAAAAATAAGCTGGGCAGGGCTTAAACTTAAAACTTGAAAACTTGAAAAACAGTTTCTCCCTATATGGGCCTGCTTGGGCTCTAAGATTGGTTAGGCCTCATTTGGAATACTGTGTCCAGTTCTGGGCACCTCAATTCAAGAAGGATGTCGACAGGCTGGAACGTGTCCAGAGGAGGGTGACCAAAATGGTGAAGGGTCTGGAAGCCATGCCCTATGAAGAGTGCCTTAGGGACCTGAGTATGTTTAGTTTGCAGAAGAGAAGGTTAAGAGGGGACATGATAGCCTTGTTTAAATATTTGAAGGGATGCCATGTAGAGGAAGGAGAGGGCTTGTTCTCTACTGCTCCATAGACTAGAACAAGGAGCAATGGATTCAAGCTGCAGGAAAGAAGATTCCACCTGAACCTCAGGAAGACCTTCCTGACAGTCAGGGCTGTCCGGCAGTGGAATGTGCTGCCTCGGAGTGTAGTGGAATTTCCTTCTTTGGAGGTTTTTAAGCAGAGGCTGGATGGTCATCTGTTGGGAATGCTTTGATGGGTATTCCTGCATAGCAGGGGGTTGGACTCAATGGCCCCTTGGGTCTCTTCCAACTCTATGATTCTATGACCTGCAGAGGAAGGCTTTCTCTTGGTCCCACCACCATCACAAGATCTCCAAAAGAAGGATTCTCCTGGTCCCACCACCATCAGAAGTCTTTTCTATGGCTTCTCCCAGGCTGTAGAACCATTTTTCCTTGAGAGGTCCATTTGGACCCCTCCTGCTATCTTTCTGCCTGCAGATAAAGACCTTTATATTTAAGGAGGCTTTTGGTTTCTAATACGTTGTGGCAGATGGAGCTTTTAATGGAGGGAGCGTTTCTATTTTATTATATTTTATATGTGTTTTTGTATACACTACTTTTAACCTGCATTTTTAACCTGAGTTTTTTAAAATAGAAGTTTGATTTAATTGTATTTTAACTTTTGAATTGAAGCTTTTTAGTTGTACTGTGTTTTTAAGAGGTCATATGCCACCTCGGATCCCATGTTAGGAGAAAGATGGGATTTAAAATAATTAATCGAATAAATTAAAAAAAAACCTATTAAAATACCCCTTCCTTTCCACATGGATACCAAAAAGACAAGAATGTTAAATGGTGGGACAGAGAGGGCAGGACTAGAGGAATTTATTTTCTTCTTATTCATCTGGATTTGTAACACCCCAACAGAGCTTTTCCTTCAGTGAGAGTCAGGGAAACAATTGATCGTTTTGCATGCTTCTGTTCTTTGTTTACAGGATTTTAAAATGTACATGATATGGCTGTTCTGAAACAGGTATTGAATACTGAGGATTATTATCTTCATGGAAGTGGCTGCCAAGATCGACAGTGCAATTCTATTCATTCCCACTCAGAGGTAAATCTTCACTGGGATATGCTCCCATAAAAATGTGTGTTTGCAGCCCAGCTGAACTTTCTTTCTTTTTCTCCAGATGTGCAATATTCCACTCTGAGGCCATTTCCACACTACACTGTTATGATATTCAGTGGTGTAGGTTGGCCTGAACAGGGTAGAGGCAGGGGCGGAGGCAATGGTACATGTGGGTGGGGCGACAGCATGAAGGGAGGGGCAATGGCACACAGAGGGGCAGGCAAGGAGTGGTGGCACCCCCCAAAATGTGCCACCCAGGCAGCACCACCCTCCTCGCTCCCTTGGTCCTTACACCACTCGTGCTATTATTCCACTTTCAACATCCTATGAAATACTGGGGTTTGTAGTTTAGGGAGGGGCCTTTACAGTTCTCAGCCAGAGAGCTCTTTGGCCTCTGAAAACTACGAACCCTAGGATTCCAAAAGTGGAATAATAGCACTATAACAGTGTAGGGCAGAAATAGCCTATATCTTCTGTTACCGCAGTTTCTAGGCTGGACTTGAGGGATATTAGATATCACTTTGATATCAATAATTTGGCCTTCTTTACCCTTTCCATCCCACGTGCTGCGAGGCCCCGGACAAGCTCGCAGACAGGCACGGCCGCTAATCGCTGTAATATTCCCAACAAATACTAGCAGGCCAGAAATAGCCGTCCTGCCGCTTCAGGAGACCTCAAGGCAAGTACCCTATTATGTATGCATGCTACTTACAAAGAACTCCCTGCCCTGAGCAGGCGGCTTGACGAGCTGAATACTCATCTGTCGAGCACTCTGCGTTGCATACTGGCTACTCTATTGATAATTCAGACTTAACTCAATCATGCTAAATTCCGACCTTTCGGAGGCTTTGTCTCCAGCCCAAAACTCATTGTTTTCCCCAAGTACGGACTAGCCTGTGGTCACATTTTCCCCTATAAAAACCCCTGACTTTGAGAGCTTCCTTGGATCACTCCTGACTTCCATCCTGCCTTGCTGCTGCTTTGCTTGGCGAGCCTTCCCCTCAGTCCCATGTACTGAGAACTTCATACCTACGAACTCTATCTCCAGACTACCCGGGCTTCAGGACAGGTGTAGTATTACCCAAACCAACAATCTCCTCTAAAAATCCCTCTATCCCACTCCAACCTTTATTTCTATAGTTATCTGCGTGAGTGTGCTGCATACACTGATTGTATTTTAATAAAAGCAATTATTATTATTTCACTTCTATTTGCTCCTTGACTCAGCCTGACCCCGTAGACATTGGGTAAAAGATCCCGCTCCATTGGCCTGTCTCTCGCATTGCTAGCTTGTGCTCTTTGACTAATTTCCCCAACTTGTGTAATTTGAAGCGCACTTAGGTGTCCCTCACGGGACCCCCAGAAATCAGGGTAACACTTCTTAATCTTTTTTCTAAAAAACTGCCCTATGTTTGTAGAGATGTGTTCTAGACTCTTGTTTTTCCTGGCTCATTAAACAGGCCAGAGGGGATTGGCTAAGTAGGTAGAGGCAGTGGTCCATCCTTCCTAACATGTCTGAAGAGTGCCACTGTAAACCTCTATTGAAAGAAAAAATTCCTGCAACCCATTGTATTGTATATCTATAGACCAGTTTCCAATATTTTGTTTTGGTACAAGGTACTGGAATATGTGGTAGCCTCTTTGCTTCAATGGCCTGGCTACAGGGATCATTCAATTCCCTTGCTGCAACAGTTTCACTGACTGCCAGTCCATTTTCAAGCACAATTCAAATGGCTTATCATAACCTATAAAGCCCTATATGGCTTAGGTCTGGGCTATCTGAGAGATTGTGTCTCCGTACATGAGCCCAGCCGAGTTTTTGGATCTTTGAGGAAGGCCCTTCTCTTGGTTCCACCAGCCTCCTAGGAATGTTTGGTGGGAAGGGTAGCTACACCAGCAGGCTTTGAAGTTCTTCCTGAGGAGGCTAGAATGGCTCCCCACTTGCTGTCTTTCTATTGGCAAGTGAAATTATTTCTGTTCCAACAAGCTTTTATGAATCATTTTATTTTATTTATTTTATTTTTATCTTGCCTTTCTCCCAAGATGGGGCACAAGGCTTATAATGTAATATATATATTGCATTATAAGCCTGTACCATATATATATATATATATATATATGGTACTGATTCAACTTTTTAATAGGACACTGTAATGTTTTTCAAAACTTTTTTTGTATAATAAAAGCAATGTACAAAAAAAGTTTTGAAAAACATTACAGTGTCCTATTAAAAATTAATCTAAACATTAATTTAAAATCATTTTAAATTATGTTTAAAACATAAAGATCAAAGACTGTGATACCACATTAGAAACACTCCGTACAACTGATTAAAAGTTAAAGGCCTGTCCAAAGAAAAAGGTCTTTGCCTGTTGAAAAGATTGCAGAGAAGCGATCAGCTGAATCTCCTCTTGGAAGGAATGCCATTTCCCAGGAGCAGCCACTGAGAAGGTCATCTCCCGTATCCTCACCAAATGCATCTGTGATGGTGGTGGGTCTGAGAGAAAGCTCAGAAAAAAGCTTCTGGTTCCTGAGAAATGTCTGTACATGCTTTTAACAGGGTGCCATTTTGCTGATTTTTAAAATCTTTTTGCATTTTAATAGACTTGTTTTGCATCTTTTTAATTATATAGATTATTTTATTTTAATAATGACTTTATGTGTTTTGCTTATGTTTTTGTAATGGCTTTAGACTTATTTTAATTTTTTTAGCTGTCTTGAGTCCCAATATTGGAGAAAAGGAAGGAAGGGAAAGAAAGGAAAGGAACGGAAAGGAAAGGAAGAACGGTGGATGATACTTGCAATTGCTTGTAGCTCTATGTTTCTGTGATTCTGATTCAACTTTTTATTGCCTTGAAGGAACTGTGACAACTTGCGCTTTTCTGCAATGTCTATCTGCCTGGACTCCTGTTGTTGTTGCTGCTGCTGCTGCTGCTACTACCATTATTAAATCTTTGAGACCCAATATGCTATGGTGGTTTGAGAGTTGGCCAACGATTCTAGAGATCAGGGTTCAAATCTCTGCTCAGTGATGGAAACCATTGGGTAACACTGGGCAAGTCACAGTCTCTCAGCCTCAGAGGAAGGCAAAGGCAGAGGCCTCTGAACAAGAAGACAAGAAAACCCCATGATAGGATCACCATAAGTTAGAAATGACTTGAAGTCACACAAAGCAGTCTCGTTCTTGGCATCTGAATCCATTGGTTTGTGTCCTCAACAAGCCTGATTCATCTTCTACATGACATCCTTTAAGATATTTAAATATGACTTTCAGTCTTCTCTTCTCCAAGCTAAACATACACAGCTCCCTAAGCCATTCTTCATGGGACTTGGTTTCTAGACCTTTTACCACCCTCTTGTTCATCCTCTTCTGAATATGTTCCAGCTTGTCAATATCCTTCTAGAACTGTGGTGCTCAAAAGTGGGCATCATAGGTGAGGTCTGACCAAAGCAGAAGTAGAATAGTATTTCAGGTCAAATCTATTCTTCTCCCCTTACATAAGAACTCTGTTTTCCAAGGCACCTGTTCGCAATCTCAGCTTTGGACAAACAGCTGAGTTTTGTCCTATTGGAATGACGTCAAAGCCTGCAATCTTCTCTCCATATATCATTTCAACACCAGCAGAGGTAAGGTTTCCTGGCAAGAATACAGCTGCTGTCACTGAGTGACAGAAATCCCATAACTGTAGTTTGATCCAAGGGACATGGTTAATAGGTTACCAAATGGCAGCATGTGCAGTTCAGACAGGTTTCCTGAAGGAATACTTGTCTATTTGCACTGCTAGATCTCCCCACAGATTGGCAGCAGAGGTCAGAGAACCCACAGAAAATTGGAATTGGAGTTGAATTAAACCTTTGTTAGGACTGCCAACAAGTCTGTCAACTTGCTACTGAGGAACTGTCCAAAGAGATAGACCTAAAAGCTTCCTGAAACCAGCATAACACCTTATCTAATTGTCTGCAAGCTCCTCCAACCTTCCATCTTAACTCTAAAATACATCTTAGTGTTACACTTTTATTAGGCCAAGCAAAAGACTACTAAATTTTTGAGAGCTTCCAATCCTTCTATCAGGAAAGATGTTATAAAAAATCAAGCAGATAAGTGAAGGCATGAGAGTGGGTAAAATCTTTTCATAATTCCTTTAAAAAATTAACCTATGAAACTTATTGGGAATGACAGAAAACATTGTTTCCATCCTCTTCCCCTCTTGTCTCCTTATGCCATCTGTTTATTTTATTAAGAGGTTAAATTCGATTATTTTGTTTATGGGGAAAGGCTGGGCTATCGTAAATTATATGAGATTTGTACAATGGCTCGTCCATGAAAATAAGCTGCCCTATTAAGAGTTCAAGTGCAACCACTGCAAGCATTTTGACTATGAGTTCATCAGTTATGCTGTTTTGTTTTTATTTCAAATGTTAAATCAAAGCAATATGGCCTCTCACAATTTTGGAAAATCTAATTGTTTAGACTTAGAATAATCCTGCAAAAAACTGACAAAATCTAACTGGCTTTACAACACGTAAACAGAGAAGGAACAAAATTAATTTGGGAACAGCTCTTAATATAAATGTCAAACAAAGAGATGAGAGAAATGTATGAAGAGATAACCCAATGACCTTGGCACAGACCAGAGACAGTGGAACAAAGTCATTTCCTAAATATTTCCTATTTGACACTAAGGATGCTGAACTACACCTCTTCCTTGGTTAAGGATAAATGTTAGAGGCAGTGTAATAGCACAGATACTCCAATATGGTGGCACTGTAAGGTAGCAAACCAATTCTGAAGTCTTTCAGGAATCTGAAAGGATAAGAAAGCAACTTTAAAGATGAACTTTAAACTATCTTTACTGTGCCTATATTTGGACAGTAATAAGAGCTTGCAACTTAAAATTGTCCGGATTTTCCCCTGGCTCCTTGACTAGAAGTTGCTTGTGTTGGAGAATGATGAAATAGAGAACTGGCTGTTGAAATCGAACAAATTAGCCAAAAAATGGATAAACTATCTGCTTTGATTAGAGAAAGTTGTTACTGATCTTCCCTTTTTAAAAGGACTAGGGTACCCTGATTGATTTTTGCAACAAATAAATAAATAAAGACAGACAGACAGACAGACATGATTGGGTTTTGGGAATTAGTAGGATTTTCTTATCAGAAGAAGTATAAGAGGTAATATTTTAAAGAGGAAGTGCAATTATAATACCTACACCAGGAAGAAAATCAGATGTCATTTGTCTATTTTCCTGTATTATTTTCTGTATTTCTTGTGCTTTTTCTAGTTCTCTTTTTTTCTGTATTTTTTCTCTGCTTTCTTTTTTCATATTATAACAGTTTTTTTCTTTAATAGTTGTACTTTTAGTGTATTTAGAAAATGTCTTAATAAAAATAATTTTTAAAAAAGAAAGTGATGGCTGGTGGCTTCCATCTAGGTGGGGCCAGGAATCTGCCCTGGGTTTTCATCCAAACTTTAAGAGAGCTGTCAAGGCTGTGGAACCTTATCCCTGTAATAGGTTCAACACTTGGGATAATTTCCAATTTTCAAATCCCATCTTGGAAGAAAGGGAGTTTATAAATCCAATTAAATAAATAAATGAAAGAAGCTGTGGCGAGGCCTCCATTAAAAAACAAACAAAACCCAAACCTTCGTGACCTGACTTACACTGGATAACAACCAGCCAGTCTCCAATATTCCTTTTCTGGGCAAGGTTCTGGAGTTTATGGTGGCCTCCCAACTCTATGGGTTTTTGGGTGAGACAGATTAGTTAGATCCATTTCAATCTGGTTTCAGGCCCCGTTGTGAGATAGAGATAGCTGTAGTCACCTTGGTGGGTGACCTACCCAGGTAACTAGACAGGAGGACTGTGTCCTTCTTGGTTCTTCTGGGCTTCTCAGGGGCTTTCGATACTATTGACTGTGGTATCCTTCTAAGCTGCCTCTTTGGAATGAGATTTGGGGGCACTGTCTGCAATGGTTCCAGTCCTTGGAGAGGTGAACTCACAAGGTAGTTCTGGAGGATTCCTGTTTGACCGCATGCCATTTGCCTGTAAGGTCCATCAGGGCTCAGTTTTGTCCCCCATGCAATTTAACATTTAAATGAAACTGCTGGGAGGAATTATCCAGAGTTGGCTGTCATCAGTATGCTGATGACATCCAGCTCTAGCTCTCCTTTCCATCTAATTCCAAGGAAGCTGTTCTCTCTGCTAAACCAGTGTTTGGTTGGATGAGGACAAAGAAATTAAAATTTAATCCAAACAAGACAGAGGTGCTTCTGGTCAATTGAAAGGCATATCAGGGCATAGGGATTCAGCCTGTGCTGGATGGGGTTACACTCCTTCTGAAAACACAGGTTCGCAGCTCGAGTGTATACCTGCACTTACAACTGAGCCTGGATGTCCAGGTTTTTGCCATGGTCAAGAGTACACTTGCACAGCTAAAACTGGTATACCAGCTGCAGTCTTTCCTTAGATGTCAGATATAGCTACAGTAACATATACCTTAATTATATCATGTTTGGATTATTGCAACACACTCTGTGTGGAGCTGCCTTTGAAATCTGTTTGGAAACTTCATTGGGTCTAACATGCTGCAGCCAGGCTGTTGACTGGAGCATTTTAGAGAGATCGTGTGGCCTCCATTGGCCGCCCATCCATTTCTGGGCAGAATTCAAAGTGATGGTGATGACCTTGGGTTCAGACTATTTCAAAAACTGTATGTCTCTCTATGAGCCTACCTGAACTCTAAGATCTGCAGGGGGAGGCTTTCTTTCAGTCCCACCATCATCCCAGGCACTTCTGGCAAGGATGTGGGACAAAACTTTGGCTACACCCTGGCTTTGAGATTCCCTTCTGTGGGAGGTCCAGTTAGACCCCCCACTCCAACTGTCTTTCTGCCATTAAGTAAAGGCTTTATCATTCAAGGAGGCCTTTGGCTTTTAATATGGCAGACCAAACTTTTAATGGGGGTGGGTGTTCTTTCCATTTTATTATGTTTTGTAGGTGTTTTTAAAAACTGCTTTTAACTTGCCTTTTAATTAATGTTTTTAAATAGAAATATGATTGTGTTTTAACTTTTGTATTGAAAGTTTTTTTTTAATTGTATGTGTTTTTAAAAGGTTGTATGCTGTCTTAGATTCAATGTTGGGAAAAAGACAGGGTATTAGATAGATGATAGATAGATAGATAGATAGATAGATAGATAGAGAGAGAGAGAGAGAGAGAGAGAGATAGATAGATAGATAGATAGATAGATAGATAGATTCATTCCCAGGACAGATTCAGCATCCACATAGAAGTCACCCACTGCCAGGGGAGTATAGTAATTCATATTGGAATCATAGAACTGTAGAACCAAAAGGTAACCCAAGAGTAATTTATCTACTACTAAAGCCCTCCTGACTGGTTGTGATCAACATTTTGGGCCTTTCTGCCCCATACTGTTATAGTGCTATTATTCCACTTTCAACATCCTATGGAATCCTGGTCTTTGCAGTTTAGAGAGGGGCCTTTGGAATTCTCAGCCAGAAAGCTCTTTGGCCTCAGTAAACTACAAATCCCAGAATTCCACAGGATGTTGAAAGTGGAATAATAGCACTATAACAGCATAGAGCTGAAAGGCCCTCAGTCTGAAAAATCTCCGAGGAAAGAGGATCAGCTAGTTTCCAAGGTAGTGTCAGTGCCAGGCGGTGGTCAGGCAGAGGCAGGGGAGCTGGTTAGAGGTGCAGGGCTTTAATGCAGTCAAAACTCAAAAGTACGAAGCAAGCAGGCTTCTACACAGTCTTAACAGAAATAGTCCTTAATGCAGGCAGGGCTTTTACTCAGTCTTAACAGAAATAAACACAGGCTGTTAAAGTACATAAGGCAGGTTACTTCACCAAGGCGAACAGGAGGACTGGTCTCAGGCGCGGGCAGGAACAAGGCACGGACAGCAGGACCACGGTTGACCGACGGTTGTTGCTCCGTGCCTTCCACAGCCCGGCGCCTGCCTCAAATAGCCCTCCAAGCCAGGCGCCGGCCAATCCAGCATGGCCATGTAGCTGAGGGCTCGCAGCTGTGCTATGCCTCACAGCTGCGAGCTCTCTGCCCGTCGCCACCTCTCCAGCAGGCGCTGGAACTGGCGGACGGCCTCCTTGGCCTGCCGCCGCTGCTGGAAAGGAGGAGGCGAGGCGGAGGCATCGGCCTTCTCCGGATCGGGGCCGCAGGCAGACTCCCAGGCCTCCCACGGATTGGGGCCGCGGGTGGGCGGAGCCCCGGGAGCAGGCCCGGGACCCGCCCACCCCGGCAAGCCGGCCGACGATGAGGGACTCGAGCCTGCAGCCTCTAGGTAAGTGGCTCCAGGCCTGGCAGCCTCTCCCACAGCCGCCAGGCCTGAGCCGTCGGCCGCGGCGGCCTCCAGGCAAGGCCCCTCGGCCGCAGTGGCCCCCGCACAGGCCGCGGAGGCCTCCACGTAGGCCCCGTCGGCCGCGGCGGCCTCCGCGCAGGCCCTGTCAGCTGCAGCGGCCTCCGTGTAGGCCCCGGCGGCCGCAGCGGCCTCCGCGGTGCCCGAACGGGCTCCGTCGGCGGCGACCTTCCCCCAGCCTTCGGGCAAGGCCCCTCGACCGTGGCGGGTGCCGCGGGATCCCCGGAGCCTCCGCCGCATCCGCCGTGTCCGCCGCCGCTGAAGCAGCGGCCTCAGGGGCAGTGACAGGCCCAGCCGGGCCCATGCCCCTGACAGGTAGTCTATTTCATTGCCAAATAGCTCTTACCACCAGGATGTTCTTCCAAACCTTTTGTTGGAATCTCCTTGTCAGTTAATTGCTCAGCCTTTATTATCTGGAGCAGCAGAAATCAAGCTTGCTCCAGATGACAGTTCTCAGTTACCCTGTTGTCCCTAGAGATTATGGAATTTTAGCTTTGATAGAACTTATGTCATAGTTACGAGTAGCAAGAAATGATCAAGCACAAGACAGTATTTTATAGTAGCCGCTTTCCTGTTATTGAGTATATAAATTGCAATAGGTCTTCAAGCCTCACTTCAATCTTCCTTGGTAATTTATGAAAATAAATGGAACTATATACATCTGTAAATCCTTTGCTGTGTTTTATGTTAGTTCATCTTTAGATTACTGTTAAAGTGTGTTTTGTACAAAATAATGTTTCATCATTATTTATGATTTAATATTTTTTTTAAAAAAAACAGATGAGGGAAGATGCTGAAGTGTCAGCATAGGCCAGTCTTGACGTGGATATAGGCAAGAGAGATTTTCAGATATTCATATAAGGGTCCAGTAAGTGAGACAATGGCTTCTGGCCTGATCTGCCCACAGGACTGCTGGGAGCAAGAAAGGCAGAAAAGTTTAATCATCTGTTCCTGAAAATAAAAATACGATTACTCAGAACTGCCTCTGTACTGGGCAAAGCACATTGTCTTCTTTATTGGTGGAAAACAGAGAAACTGGGCGGTTTCTGTATTAACAATGCTGAGGGCAATATTAGATGCTGTACCAACTTTTAAAAAAACCCTCAAGAGAATCCAACTAAATAGTTTGATGTATTCGTTGGAGAGGATGACAATTCTCACTATAAAGTCCCAGTCAGGAAAGGGCAACTCTTGAAGTCTGCCAGGTTGGATTTCCACCTCACATCTTGTCCTGACTTGGGTCTTTATATTGTATTGGCAAAGTGTTTTTTCCTCCCTTAAATAGAAATTTGGATGTAGTTCCATTTACATCTTTCAAAATCAACTATTGGCATCCACACTGGTCAGATTTCAGTGCCAGGTTAAAACCCGCCAAGCCTTTGGGGACCAGTGATTATGGCTTGGTCCTAGCCTACCAGATTGTGAGTTTTGCAATGGAAATCCCCCCTCCCCTGCATCACTGCCATTTACGTCAGGAGTGAAGCTGCCATTGTCCCGTTATATACTAGATTTGGTTAGTAAGATGGAAAATAATTTGGTGGAGGTGGGAGGGACTGACAATGAAAGGAAAGGATTCATTTTGTATTCTCATATACCATGACCCCAACCCCAATATCCATTTTCCCAGTTGCTACTTCAAGTAGTTCAGCATTAGAGCCTTTGCATGAGGAAGATTGCAGACTTAGCTCCTTGGATCTTCAAGTAAAAATGGAAAGATCCTTATGTGATTCTCCCTGGAGTGGAGAATCTTGAGCCTTGGGATCAAATCTATCCATCTGTGCTGCTCCCAGCAACCATTCCCCTTTCTGTATGACAGCAGCATTTGATGGATTTCCAGTTTTTGTTAGGAACATATATTCCTCACCATTTTAAAATGTTACAATGCCTCCTAACTCTTAGGGCCTTTCTGCACCACACTGTTATAGTGCTATTATTCTACTTCCAACATTCTGTGGAATTCTGGGGTTTGCAGTTTCCTGAGGCCCAAGAGCTCCCTCGCTGAGAATTCTAAGGGCCTCTCCCTAAATGGCAAACCCCAAGATTCTATAGGATGTTGAAAGTGGAATAATAGCACTATTACAGTCTAGTGCAGAAATGGCCTTAGTAACTGGCAGTAAGTAGGTCCAGCCTCCACTTGAATGCAGCCCCCAAGAACTTCTCTGAAAATTAGTTCAGCTCTCAGGCTGAAAGATTCTGCTGTGTTCCAGCATCAGGAGTGATTAAATGAGCCAGTTTCATTCTATGCAGAAAGCTCTTATGACAGACAAACCACTCCTTTGGGATGCTGGCTGAGAGGACTCTTGGTAGCTAGAGCAAGGAATCGTGCTGAGACATGGCTGGCAGTATATTCCAAAGGCTGGGTCCCTTGGGCTCCTTGGAACCTCTAATGAAGTGCTTTAAAATCTATCATGGCACACAAGCCGTTTTCTTGCAGCAGGCTCCTATGGTCTGGCACTGAGTTTGGGAATTACAGCTCTACAGGCCTTGACTATCTTGTCCAGGATCCAGGACAACTTCATCCTGGGTGTATCTTTTCCAGGAATGAAATACTATACAATGTTTTTGTTGTTGTTAAATGCTGAAGCTGTTCCAGCACAGCCTCTCAGCTCTTCACGGCCTATCTGCTTCTCTCCTATTTGTGCCCAAGAGTATGAGAGAAGAATTTAACATTTGCTTCCTTCTCCACATCTGCCTGCTTTATTACACAGAGAGTCACTCTGTGGGGTCCCACATACAAAAACCTCTCTGGTACCAGCTCCACATGCAACCTCCAATATTTTTACAGAGGAAAACAGGGATACTTATAGGGACCCTGGACCTGTTTTTAAGGTATGTGTGGTGGTGGGGAGCACAATATTGGCAGGCAGATCCTCCTTGCAGGTACTTGCAAAGGAGGGCAAATTGTTTTGCCCATTTGTTACCCCTGAAACATGCTTAAAAATGAAAACTCTTATAAGCACAACATGTACTTAGATGTATCCTCCATTTGTTCAGTGTAGCTTACTCCCAAGTAAGCATGCGTGAGATAGATTGCAGCCATTCTTTATTATTCCTGGGAGGCTCAAATACAGTCATCTGTGCCATCTGGTGGCCTGCCTTCTGTGCCAATGATTCCATATAGATATACTCTATGGCAGCAGCTGGCAGCCATTTTATTTTTTCATAATGCCACTGACATAGCATTGTTCCAGAACATTGTGAGAAGCTTGGCCTAGGGCAAGAGTTAGCACTGTGGTGGGCTCTGCTGAGTTGCCATACAGTACCACTGGCTTTTTTGCTTATAGGGGTAGAGTGGAGGGTTACTTCTCTCTCTCTTTTTTTTCTGTGCCAGAGCCCAAGTATTTGTTTTATGTATTTTTTTTAATTAAAAGTATTTATAAACAATTTTTCTGCTCAGCAGAGTCCTGAAAGCAATGTATAGAACAACAACAACAAGATAATCTTTAAAAGTAGCCTAAAAACAATTTTAAAATTCAATTTTAACATTCAAACAACTGAGAAAATAACAGTTTTCACTCCAGATGAGGACTTTGATGGAATGGAGCCAGCGTGACTTGCACTGAGAGGAAGTTCTCTAGTTAAGGTGCTGCTACAGAAAAAGTTGGGACTGTAAATGTTGCTTGTCTGATTCTTGCCCATAAAAATAACAAAGCATATAATCTCTTCCCTTTCCTGTTTAACGGGGTATGTCCTGTCTCTTCAGCAGGACTTCTCATCTTTGTAAGAACAGTTTTTACACAAACTGTGCAATTGTGCCAGACTATAATAGCTGCACCAAAACTACAGTGCTTGTTGCCTGGACTTAAAAAACTCAGAAGCAGCAGATGGATGATTTGTGTCTTTTCTGTCTTTTTCATCAATAAACTGGTTGTACTCTGCATGTGCTGTGTGTGCTTTGTGTCACAAAGGGAAAAGAGAGTAGTTTTGCAGAGATGTGCTTGCAGAAATCAGAGAACCTTCAGTGGAAAAACAAAAGTTTTTTTTGTCTTGTTCTCACACAGGAGAAAGGAACTCTGGCAATTTCTCAGCAAGGTGTCTTGACACTCCTCAGCACACTTCCTTGAGAAAGAAATTTGGTGAACAGTCTTCACATCTGTGTTAAACTCCCAGTCTCATATTTTCCCCTGTCTAATTTCTCAAGGCAGGGAAGTACACAACAGGATTTCTCAAATTCCAGGCCTTTCAGATATCCTAGCTCCAAGACTATACAAGGTAAATATTAGCCCTGTGGCCAATATGGGGCAACTTATAGCCTCATTTCTGCTCAGCAGTGAATTATCTCTCCAGGAAGGCTCTCTTTTTTTTGTCTAACCATTTTGGTGTCAGCTTTACCTTTTCTTATAATGAGGCTGTTCTGATTCTGCTAGTTTTTAGAACTTATTATTTATTATGATTCTTTGCTTTCACAACCATACATTGTACATTATACCTTTTTTAAACAATGTTTTAAAGAGACTGCAAGTCACTTTGACAGCTTTCAGATTAAACTGTGAGATAGAAAATATCTGTAATAAATAAAGTAATGCAGGTTCCCATATCAAGGATCATCATCAAAGCACAATCTCACCCCACAAATTTCACTTCACTGAAGCAAAATGCTGTACACCTTCATGTTTCATAGTGTGGGAAGCAGGAAAGTCATACAGTGGAAGTAGGTATCCTTAATCATAACACTCTGGTGTTCTCTCCAGCCTATTCCCTCCCCCAGATCTTCTACTCTCCTTCAGAATGGCCTCATTACCACCGCCACCTCCCGTATCCTCATTAGAATTTCTAGTGGAAGTTCTTTAAGGACAAACAGTGTTGCATTTCATGCAGGCTGTAGGGTGGTACCTTAACAGCTTCCACGACGTGAATGTGAATCATTATAGATGTTGTTTAATGAACATTATATATATTAATCACAGATGTGTTTATCTATTCACACAGATGTACATGTGCTCATTTTATCCAGGTATAGCTGGACCCTAGATCTGACCTCTTGATTTAAGAGGATTCTTGTACTGGGTACAAATCAGGAATGAACACAGCTGCTGAGATTCTCACAAACATTTCTGTGTGTTTATGGGCAGTCTGAACACATACAGTGTAATGTGCAACCTCCCTCTGGCAAGTACTGGCTGTTACTGCTTCACAGAGGAAGGCAGTCATCTTTGGTGATAGCAAAGTGTTGGGGGAGTTATACGTCAGGAAACCTGCTATGAGATCTCCGAGCTAGATTTCTGCATTCCAGTGCCATGAGAGACATTGTCCCCAGTGGTGGACAGTAGCTTTCATGTGAATCTATTATAAGGTTTAGTCTGGACTTTAAATGTATTACCCAAGGTGTTGAATTGGTGAGTGGGTACAGTTCAGCACCTTGGACAGCTCCTTTAAACACCAGATTAGACCATGGAGTGAATCCCACTGTCTCTGTGAAATAGAAGTCACCAGTTTCTACTGACATGGAAGACAGGTCCACATTCTAGTCCAGAGGTGGGGAATGTGTAACCCTCCATTCTTGCTGAATTTCAGCTTCCTCTCCATTAGCTATGTTGACTTGGACATATGGGTCCACAGTAGACTCTGAACCAATGGAACCTGTTTATGAATGGATTTTGTATGATCCCACTGATTTAGTGGGACTAACAACTGGCTTTAGGCTGCATTCTTTTCTCCACTGGAAATGCCTTGCACATTTCTTTCCTTCAATCAGTGAGAATATTCGCTTGTGGAGGTAAAAAAAAAAAATGAAAAAAAAAAGAACAGCATAATTACCATTGATTTCATGCAGTTTTTGCAATGTTTGAGGCTCAGCCAGCAGAGGGCCCCTGATCACACAGCAACAGCTCTGATTAATTCCAGTCCTTTTAATTGAAAAGAAAAACAAGGAAAACCCAGCAATCATCTCCTATCATATAACTCCATAGAGTTATATGGGGCTTAGTGTGGGTTTATCTGCTTCAGAGGTTCCCACAGACTTAACTTCTGATATAAAATGTCCATTTGATCTCAATGCAGTACCACTGTCCTCTTTCACATTTCCCCCAAGCTCCAGATGGAAATTCATCAGCCCTTAAAGAGTGTGTGTGTATGTGTGTGTGTGTGGGGGGAGGGGATATGTTTCTTTTGTGCCTGTTTGACTTAAAACTATGGCTTGCAAAACTGTTCAAGAGAGGGGGCCGACACCTTCATGATTGTCAGAAGACCCAGCAAATCAATCCTGGACACAGCTTCTCTGGCTACCAGTAGATATCATTGGCTGCTGATAGGTTTGATCAGAAGGACAAGGTTGTACTTATGCCCCATAGAATCAGTGTTGTTGCTGTTGTTGTTGTTATGTGTCCTCAAGTACATTTTGAGTTATGGTGACCCTAAGGCAATCCTATGGGGCTTTCTTGTCAAGATTTATTCAGAGGGGTTTTTCCTTAGCCTTCCTCTGAAACTGAGAGAGTACAACTCAATGCAGAAAGTACCCCCCCTCCCAATTTAAGAGTGGCTCCTAAAAGAATGTAGGGCCATTTCCATATGTCACCTCTATCCTAGCTTCTACCATATCTCAGTGGCTGGGTTCCATGACTGAGCTCTCTACCAGAAGCCAAAGATCTCTTTCTTTGCCAGTGGGCCATGATTCTCTAGGAAATGTGGTGTAGCATTTTGCTAGCAGCATGCTTGCAGTAAGAGTGCAAGCATCAGACTTTGCCAAAGCTTCAGCCTTTGTCGCTTGATTTTCTCATTGTAATGTATGAATCCAGCAGGAGCAGGCTGTCTTCCAACAAGCCAGAAAAATAACCTTAGAATAAACCATATTTGCTGGTCAGGTTTTTCTGATGGGCTGAAACATGCCAGTGAGCAGGACACATCCCAATAAACAAACCATAGTTTCAAGCCTTGTA
>CAOLHI010006923.1:0-17171 GCA_948474755.1 Ctenosaura bakeri
ATTGCAGGATTTAACCCAGCTGCATATCAATGGAGATGAAAAAGTGAGTGGTGCCGGCATCTGTGAGGAAGAATCTGCTCAGTGGAGGAACTGGGGCTGGAGTCTAGATGCCTTTGGTCCTGAGCATCTCCCATGTGAGGGGTGCCATCGGAGCAGTTGGGGCAGTGGGGCAGCAAAGGGCAGCACATCTGAGGGCGTGTTACTTTCCAAAAGGACACGTGGGCATCAGCGGGTTGGCTCCAGACCTGAAAGGAGCTGCATACCAGTCTGATTGGAAGGAGTTTTGTGTCCCCATGCGCCCACTGCCTCCCATTCCCCGCCCCCCGGCTCCCCTTTGGAACAGGTGTTGATGGATAGGTGGCGGTCTGAGTGGGTCGCCGTAGGGCCAATTTCCCCAGGAATCTCCTGATCAGATTGGGGGAGGTGCTCAGCAGGGCTAAAGCAATTGCCCTTCCTCTTTCTTTGCCCCCCAATATCTGCATATTAAGAATATCAGCCCAGCTGTGTGAGGCTGGATCAGGCCAAGGGGTTCCTCTGTCATCCCACATTCTGCTCTTCCCTGATCACCACCCACCCACAAGCCCCCTCCCACCGCAAAGCAGGGGGACCCCCAATGGGGGCAGCAGCCCCTCCTGCCCTGCTCCCTCACCCTGCCAGCAGATGGGCAGGCAGAAGTACAGTGCCACTCGGTCCTTTCTGCTCTCTCCCCTCTCCAGCAAACGCTGTGTTTCCCTGCTGTTGTGGATGGCGCATTTCTTCCAAAAAGCCCCACGGACCTGCTGACAGAGAAGGGCTTCAACGGCGTTCCTTACATCGTGGGCGTCAATAACCATGAAATGGGATGGATCATTCCCACCGTAAGGCATCCGGGCGTTTCCCTCGCTGTCCTCAACGTGCCGCGGCCCCTCGCTTGCCCCTCGCCCTGCCACTGACCACCCTCTCTCTCCTTGGCTCCTCTAGCTGCTGCAGTTCCCGGAGCCCTCCAGGGGCTACGACAGGGAGACGGCCACCCTCATCCTGCACCACGCCGAGCCCTTCACGGTAAGAGGCTCTTGGGCCCTCTCTCTGATTCACTTTTGCACATGATGTGGCCCTGTGAGGCCGCGTTATGGCCTAACGAGCAGATCCTGAGTTGGCCTTGCTAAGTGTTACTGACAGAGAGCGGGGGGTGGTGGTGGCTTCTGTCTCCCAAGATCAGCCGTTTTCTGTGCCGTTCCTGCCCAAGAGTTTGCCTGGTGCTAAGCACTGGCACCCTTTCTTGCTATAAGGTAAACGCTGTTGCTGGTACAGTGTGCACGGAAGCAGGCCGGCCCTTTTGTTGGTGAGTCCAGCACGCACGCACACACACACACACCCGCCCCTCCCCAGAGCTCACGCAAGCCCTGGACCCCAGCCAAGTAACTTCCAGACCATCCCTGGGCAGCGGTCCTGTTCCCCACCCACGGCTGGTTATGGGGAGCCCTCGGGCTGGGGCAGACCCCCTCAGGGTGAGGCTGTCGGAAGACGGACAGATTATGAAATCATAGGGGTTTTTTTATTAATTCTTTTTTATATACAAATAAAAACTTCACAAATTCATATATCTCTTAAAAATATTTACACATAAGAAGTTAAACAAAGCCATTAATTGAGATGTAATACAAGAGACAACGTGTTCCTTCGAAGAAGAAGTAAAGCAGAAAAGGGAGAGAAGAAGTAAGAAGATCATCTTAACTCTGTTACATCTAAAGTTACGAGCATTTCTTTGAATCATCTTAAACGTTCCTTAGTAAAAGCTCACTATTAATCCCTAGTACTGTTAACTGTCACAGAACAGCATACTGAAATAGAAACAAACATTATATCACTTCATAACATATCTTAATAGTTTAGGCTATTGTCCTTAGCAACAACAGTTATGCATCTATACTTATTACTGATATTTTACCCGATTTCTCTTCTGAATACTTAATTAACATTTCCAACCTTGATTCAAATTGTCTAAATTCTTATCATTTAATAACATAATTAATTTATCCATTTCCAGCATATCGTATATTAAAACTATTAAATATATGATATCATAGGATCTTAGATTTGGAAAGGGCATCAATGGCTATCTAGTCCAACCCCTGGGCTACCATGTAAGGATATAAAACTATAGCCATTTCCACACTACACTGCTATAGTGGTATTATTCCACTTTCAAGGTCCTATGGAATCCTGGGGTTTGCAGTTACGGGAGGGGCCAGAGGCATTCTTATTACATTTGCCAGTGACACCAGATTAGGAGGGGTAGCTAACACCCCAGGGGACAGGATTAGAATTCAAAATGACCTTAAGAGGTTAGAGAGCTGGGCCAAAACTACCAAATTAATTTCAACAGGGAGAAATACAAAGGCAGAAAGAATGAAATGTCCAGATATGGGACGGGGAACACCTGGCTTGACCACAGTGCATGAGAAAAGGATCTAGCAGCCTTAGTAGACCACAGACTGAGCATGAGCCAGCAGTGTGATGTGGCAGCTAAAAAAGCCAATGTGATTCTAGGCTGCATCAATACGACTCTAGTGTCTAGGTCAAGGGAAGTAATTCCAAGTACCTCTCTATTCTGCTTTGGCCAGACCCCCACCTGGAACATTGTGTCCAGTTCTGGACACCACAGTTCAGGAGTGGTATGGACAAGCAGGAAGGTGTCCAGAGGAGGGCGACCAAAATGGTGGAAGGCCTGAAAACCATGAAGCCCTGTGAGGAGAGGCTTAGGGAGCTGAGGATGTTTAGTCTGGAGAAGAGAAGGTTGAGAGGTGACATGAAAGCCATTTCTAAATATTTGAAGGAATGTCATATGAAGGATGAGGGCAAGCGTGTTTTTTGCTTCTCCAGAGACTTGGATATGGAACAGTGTTTTGAAACTTCAGGAAAAGAGATTCCATTTAAGTACTGGGAAGAACTTCCTGATGGTAAGGGCAGCTGGACAGAGGGATACGCTGCTGCCTCCATAGAGTGTGGTGGAGTCTCCCCCTTCCTTGGAGGTTTTTAAGAAGAGGCCGTGTCCCCAAGGGAGTGCTTTGACTGTGTCCTCCTGCATGACAGAATGGGGCTGGACTGGGGGCCCTGGGGCAGGGGTCTCTTCCAGCTCTGGGATTCTGTGCCTCTAAAGCACTCCAGAGAGATTCCCCTCCGACCTCTGCTTAAAGACAGCCAAGGAAAGAGGGTCCAATATGTTCCGAGGCCATTTATACAACTGGACAACTGTTCTTACAGTAGAAAAGTTCTTCCTAATGTTAGGTGGAATCTCTTTTCTTGTAATTTGAATCCACTGGTTCCCATTTTGATCAGAAAACAAATGTGTTTCATCTTCTACATAACATCCCATACAAGTGCAGAAGTAAACAAAGAAAACCAAGGTGTGCAAGAGTGATCCATTTCTCCCATCAGCTATGAGAACTACACAAGCCATTCACTCCCCCTCTTACTGCAGGTTAGGCCTCCTTGGAGATAGATAAAGATATCATTTTGATATCAATGATTTGGGTCTCTTCCACCACCCCTCCCCACGTGTTTGTGAGGCCCCCAGACAAGCACAGAACTAGGCTTGGCCATCAGACGCTGCAATATCCCAAGACAATACAGGCAGGCCAGAAATAGCCATCTCACCGCTTCAGGAGACCTCTCTGCAAACACCCTCATTATGTATGCACACTGTTTACAAAGGACTCCCTGCCCCGAGCAGGCAAGCTGAATACTCAACTGCCAAGCACCGAGCATTTGCATACTGGCTAACTCTTTGTCAATTCGGACTTAACCCAATCATGCTAAATTCTGACCTTTCCAAAGCTTTGTCTCGCACCCAAAACTCATTGTTTTCCCCAAGTACGGAATAGCCTGCAGTTACATTTCTCCCTATAAAAAACCCTGATTCCAAGACCTTCCTCGGATTGCTCCCGAGTTCCAGACCGCCTTGCTGCCGCTTTGCTTGGCAAGCTTCCCCTCAGCCCCACGTGCTGAGATACATCGCACCCCAGTTTCGCTCTCTATCTCCTTTCCGGGCTCCAGGAGCAGTATCGGTATCACCCAATTCAACAATCCCTCTAAAAATCCCTCTATACCACTCCAACCTTTATTTTCCTTAGTTACTTGTGTGATTGTGTGTGTTGCATACACTGTGTGTCTGTATTTAATAAAATCTCAATTATTCTTATAACTTGGTGTGCTGCTTGGCTTGGCCTGACCCCGTAGACATTGGGTAAAAGATTCCGCTGCGTTGCCCTGCCTCTCACATTGCTAACTTGTGCTCTAGCTAATTTCCCTAAGCTTAGTTAATTGAGAGCGCATATAGGTGTCCCTCCCGGGAGCCCCAGTAAACAAGGTAACACCCCGGTCTGTTTTCAGCCTTCCTTTCCCCTCTCCTGATATCTAGACTGCAACTTTAATGCACAAAATATCAAACAAGGTCACTAATATAAAAGAACCCTTTTGTGCTGTTCACATTTTGTCCTGATGCCAACAGTGCTCCCAAAACCCGTTTGCCCGGTGGCAGAGGAGAAAATCGTGGGATATTCAGCAGAAAGGCACTTGTGTGAACAAGTGCAGAGTTTAATGGTGTGGGTCAAGCAACCTTTCCTTGATCATAGGGGCGACCCACTGATTTCCTTTTCTATTGGTTTATTTTTCTTGTTTGTGTTTCTTTGTGTGTTAGGTGCCTTGAACTCTTTTCTGACTTACAGTGACCTGAAGGCGACCGTGGGAACATCACAGACTCTCAGCCCCAGAAGAGCCCATGATAAGTTTGCCTTAGGGTCAAGATAAGTTGAAAATGCTTTGAAGGCACACAACAACAAACTTATCACAGGGTTGTCTTGGCAAGATTTGTTCAGATGGGGGTCTTCCTCTGAGGCTGAGAGAGTGTGACTTGACCAGGGTCACCACCCAGTGGGTTTCCAGGGTCAAGCAAAGGGGGCTGGAACCTTGCTCTCCAGAGTCCTGTGCTCTGGATTCACTACATCACGCTGGCTCATTCATGTTTACAAGCAGCCTGTAAAACAGGCATTGGGCTTATGATAAATCGTATTATCATTAATGTTGCAATTTCATGAGTTATTGCAGTACACTTTGTGTCTCTATACATTACAGAACATTGGGCCTGAACATGATCACATCATTATCAACGAATACCTGACGGACATCAGGGACCCAATTCAACTCAGAGACCAGCTTCTGGAAATATTTGGAGACGGGGTCATTGTGGTGCCCAGCCTTCTCACGGCTAAACTCCATCGAGGTGGGTGGCGGCCAGGGCGCACTCAGGAAGCGGCCAGCGAGAAGGGTGTGCACGTCGTTCTCACAGCAGTGCCACGGGCGCCAGCCGGGGTCTCGGAAGGGGAAGCGGGCGCAGTGGGATGTGGCTCTTCCCCACAAACTGGGCCAGAGGAAAGTGTGGACACCGTGCCTGCAGAGCACCACCCAGACCCCCGCCCCTTTCCAGCTCTGTATCTGAAACTGCACTGGGAGCCTCCACAGACTCCAGAATGGTGATGAAGGAACTCCGCCTTGTGCAGCTTCCACTTCCTTTTTTCACCCCCACCATCTCCTCTGGCCAAGCAGATTTTGGAAACAATGCAAAACCTGTCAGATCTGTTTGGCCAGAGGCAATGAGTGTCTTCAGCCCCCTGAGAAGCGATTTCTGTTTCCAGGTCTGAAAGGAAACAGTGGTCATTATCCTGCCTCAGGGGGGCCGGGGGACCCATGTGTACCAATGCTATCCCAAAAAACTTCACTTTGTAAGCAGCGTAGCCTTCCCATGGACCTTTCTGCCTTGGCAGAGAGTAGACCAGGAGTGGGGTGCAGCCGGCTCTTCTCCTGTAGCCGGGTGTGCTGTAGCAGCAGCAGGCGCCGGCAGGGCCCTCTGGGGCTCCCTGCCAGCAATCCCCAGATGAAGGTCCTTGCAGTGCCTCCAGCGCTGGAAGTGGCCCCATTGAGGGGGCTTCTCCGCTTGCAGGAGGAGTTTTGGGGTGAGTTCAGTTGTTCCAAAGTCAGAACAGAATCCCCACCTGCCCAATGGCCATGAAAGCGAATTGCAGTGCATACGTCTGACTTTGTCTTGGCCCAGTTACGCTCGCCCTGGACTATGGGAGAGAGCAATTAGCTCTGAGTTCTTGAGTTAACTGCAGCCAAAGCAACAGTTGGAAATCAGCAAAGCTTAAGAGGCATTCTTGCCCATGGGAATCTGCTTGTGGTCAAATAAATGTTGGTTCCAGGAATCAGGCAGGGTCATCAGGCAGTCCAAAGTCAAGTCACAAGCAGGCTCATAGGTACGAGAGCCAGAAGCAGATGGTTGTTTCCAGCAACAGACGTGGCCACAGCTAGCAATCAAGGGTGTTCCTCCCGCTTTTTGGCAAGGAAGCCTCACCGATCCTCTCTGCCCTGCTCTCCTCCCCACTCACTGGGCCTGCAGACTTGGGGCTGCGATGCTTCCTCAGCCGACTCCCCAGAAGTTCAGCCATCGGTGGGCCCTGGCCCTGGGCCTCTGGAGGCTGCCCTTCAACAGGGAGAGCTGCAGGGCTTTCCTCAGGCTCAGACTCCAAGTCAGAATCTTGGCCCAGGACAAACTCAGGCTCCCGTAATTCCCTGGGAAGGTGGCAGCCAATGTTCCTGAGAAAGGAAAGCACCTTCTTGCCTTCCTCTGGAACACATCCACCTCCATCTGCCCACCACTCACCCAGAATGGTGTGGGTTGAACCTGTTACATTGTGCATCCCATCCAGAGGTGAAAAAAGGTGACTTGACATTCTTTTTGTGTCTTTTCAGATGCTGGCTACCCAGCCTATGTTTATGAATTCCAGCACCGTCCAAGTTGGCATGCAGGCCTTAAGCCAGACTTTGTTAAAGCGGATCATGGCGATGAAATCGGCTTTGTCTTTGGGAAGCCCATCTTAGCAGGTTAGTTCTCCTCCTCCTCCAAAGTGGTTTAGGAAATAATAATATTTTGGCCTAGCTTGAAGCCAGTGAGCGTGTTGCTGGTAGGTAAACGAAAGGGCTGCGCTTCAGAGCAATCAGATTGGCTAGAAGGCATGAGCTGCACATCACAAAAACCACATAGGGAGGCCAGGATGATGCCGAGCTCCACCCATTCAGCGTGGTCAGATAATCTTGGACTGGGGCGGGAAGGAAAGAGAAATGAACAACCTTTGCTGTTCTGCTCTGAATGTCACTCTCCCCATTTCTCTCATACCATATCCCCCTCCCATTGCGTGCAGACCCAAAGCATTAAGGCTGCCTTGTCGGGGCGTGTGTGGACAGAGCATATATTAACTCGTGGTACCCAAAGAATCCAAGGTCTTCCTCGTCCCCTGGGCTCATCCCACCCCACACCTGTTATTACCTCTCTCATTAGTAATCAGATTCATGATTCACTCATTATAGGACATTAAGGATGGAGATATTTCCATGTATCAATTCATTCATTCTCTTTTTATCATCTTGATCAAATTGATGAATTTATGATTTTTCTCATTTTATCCATTATGTTACCAATTGGAGGGAGCACTGGAGGGCTGTGTGAACAGTCTGCCATCTTCCATCCTTAAACAAAAGAAATGCACAGCTTTTGGGACTGGAAGAAATTTCCCAGGAGTGGGAATTTCCTTTTGCCATATGGGAGAGGGGACTGAACTCAGCCCACCTGCCCTGTGGAAGCTTCCGTGGCCCTGGCCACTCCAATGTCCGCGCCTGAAGATGGGGCAAGAAATATTGGATTGTGGTCCAGATCCACAGCACTCAAGTCTGCCCTGGAGCCGGTGTGCATTAAAGTCCTCCCATTCATTTCAATGGGAGGAGATGAGTTAAAAGGGAAACAAAACAGAAGGGAGGGGCAAGAGGAAAAAAATGGTACCTCTTCTTGACAAAAAGACGTTTGCCCCATCTGTGCTCTCCGAGGAAAAGAGTTCATCTTTGTTCTGCCTCTGTGTTTCCTTAACTATCCAGAGAGAAAGGCCTGGTGAATCTCAGCTGTCACATCTGGGCCCTGGAAGGAGGTGGCCCCTCTGCTCTGACGGAAGCCGCCTCTCTTCCTCCTCTGAGACTGGCCTGGCCGGGGAAGCCGGACCTCTCTTTATGGCCTTGCAGAGCCCGGTTCCTCTTGCGGGTTAAAGTGGGGGTCGGTCTGTGAAGCCTCACGGGAAGGACTGGGACTGGCTGACCGGGGTGGGGTGCAAGATCCTCACAGCAAGTCGAGGGAGCTTTGAAACATTTGGAGCGTTGCAGAATCTTAGTTTACATCTCTAAGTTTCTGCTGGTCTTGTAATTGCATGTCTTCTCTGTAGGTGATGGAACTGGAGAAGAGAAAAACCTCAGCAAAACAGTTATGAAATACTGGGCCAATTTTGCCCGCAATGGGTGAGTCATAACACGTTATTTACTTAATGGCATTCTGCCAAACCTGTCAACAGCTTTTTTTTCCTTTTTTGAGAAAAGGTGAGGGGAGTTCCTCTGGCATTCCTTAAAGTGAGGCATTGCAATATGGCTCTCAGATGGGGACGAGGAGGAAAACAACGGGGCTGGAAGCCGCCAGTAAGGCAGCTTGGGAGGGTTGCTTCCTTGTTCTCCTCCCAGAGAGCCCCACCTGCTGCTGGATCGAGCCTCGAGTGCCCCCCCCATGGGACACCTGAAGTAGGGGAAGCATCCTGCCTGGGGCACCCGCCAGGGACTGGGTCCGACCACAGAAGAGCCTAGTGGTAGAGCTCAGGCTTTGGGTCTGACCTTGCCTGTCCCAGACCCTGGAGACCTTCTGCCAGTTAGTGGAAGCAGCACTGAGGATGGGAAGCCGGCATGCGGCTTATGTGTGAAAGGAAGGAAAGAAGGAAATCGTCCTCTACTTCTTGTTACATCGGTCTTCACCCATTTTGATTTCAGTGCAGCTTTAATTGACAAAACAGGCTCAGTGACAAATTACCTGACCTTCTCCATTCTCTCCCTCCTCCCCCATTTCTAGGGACCCTAATGGCGCTGGGCTGGTGAATTGGCCTCCGTATGATCAGAAGGAGCAATACTTGGAAATAGGTTTAAAGCAAAAGGTTGCAGTGAAACTGAAAGAGAAACAAGTTCGCTTCTGGACCAAGACCCTGCCTGAAAAAGTGGCTGAAAGTAAAGAAGGGCACATTGAATTATAAACTCCCAGTTGTGCGCAGGCTCCTCAGGATTTCCTAAGTTCTCCTCACGAGCTGTAGATTTGTTTTCAGCACTAGTGCAAACCAAAACGCTTGCTTGCTGTTTCAAAGCCAGGCCTCAAGCTCTCAAGGCACCCCTTGTGGGTGTGGAGGGGTGGCAGAGCCCCCAGCCCCTCCTCGGCTTCCTTTGCCAAGGTGGTCCCAAAAGCAATGGCATCAGGGCAAGACGGAGATAAAAACAAAGAGAGGCTAAATTCAACTAGTCACTGAAGTTAATGCCTTTATATTAGTTCTTTCCTTTACTTCTCTGATGAAAAGTTAAATGGCATGTCTTGGAAGATTTTGGTAATGCTGTAATTTCTGTTCAATATTTTCTCCATAAGCTGAAGAAGACCTTCTGCTGTTTCTCGGTTCTGATTTCTGTGTAATGAAACCATGTCATGCTATGCACAAAGCTTCAGATTTAGCTACTGTGCCTCAAAGCTGTTTGAATTTCTTCCCTAGCTTCCGTCCAGTCACCACCAGAGTTTGTTTGGACAACACTTCCCATCCTCCCCACCCAGTGCAGAAAGCGAGGCTTTTGGCCGGTTTGGACAGCACTTCCCATCCTCCCCACACAGTGCAGAAAGCGAGGCTTTGGGTCGGTTTGGACAGCACTTCCCATCCTCCCCACAAAGTGCAGAAAGCGAGGCTGTGTGTGGACAACATTTCCCATCCCCCCCACAAAGTGCAGAAAGTGAGGGTTTGGGTCGTTTCGGACAACATATCCCATTCTTAGCACAAAGTGCAGAAAGCGAGGCTGTGTGTGGACAACATTTCCCATCCCCCCGACCAGAGGGCGCTCTAAAGCTGAATTTCAACCAATTTCAGGGCGCCCTCTGGTGGCAAATAGGCGGAAAAGCTTTATTTAATTTTTTAACAAGGTCCCAATCCGCCATTTCGTCCGGATCCGCCGCCGCCACGTGCAGAGCGCCCTGTCGTGGAATGAGGATTTTAATACTTTAAAATTTTAATATTTTAAATTGCGACGGCCGGTCTCGGCGTTACCATGGCGACGGCCCTGCGCCGGGGACTGACGCTCTAGCCTTCTCGAGTCTGTGGTCCGACGTTCTCCGCTCTCCTAGGCTAGAGCGCCGACCTAGCGACGCTCTGGAGTTCTCCTCTCGGAGGGCAGGCTCTCCGAGATGAGTTCCCCAGAGCGTCCCATGGCGACGGTCTACCCGTTCCGCCTTTTTGGTCGGCCCTCTGAGCTGAGACTTCCTAGACCGCCAACACAGCGACGCTCTAGGCCGCTCATCTCAGAGGGCAGGCCCTGCGAGCAGTTTCCCAGAGCGTCTCCAGTGGATGCAGAAAGCGAGGCTTTGGGCCGGTGTGGACTACATTTCCCATTCTCCCCACAAAGTGCAGGAAGCGAGGCTTTGGGCCGGTTTGGACTACATTTCCCATCCTCCCCACAAAGTGCAGGAAGCGAGGCTTTGGGCCGGTTCGGACTACATTTCCCATTCTCCCCAGAAAGCGCAGAAAGCGAGGCTTTGGACCGGTTTGGACTACATTTCCCATTCTCCCAACAAAGCACAGAAAGCGAGGCTTTGGTTCGGTTTGGACTACATTTCCCATTCTCCCCACAAAGTGCAGGAATGGAGGCTTTGGTTCGGTTTGGACTACATTTCCCATTCTCCCCGCAAAGCGCAGAAAGCGAGGCTTTGGGACGGTTTGGACAACACTTCCCATCCTCCCCACAAAGTGCAAAAAGCTAGGCTTTGGTTCGGTTTGGACTACATTTCCCATTCTCCCCGCAAAGCGCAGAAAGCGAGGCTTTGGGACGGTTTGGACAACACTTCCCATCCTCCCCACAAAGTGCAAAAAGCTAGGCTTTGGTTCGGTTTGGACTACATTTCCCATTCTCCCCACAAAGGCAGAAGGAGGCTTTGGGCCGGTTTGGACACATTTCCCATTCTCCCCAAAAGGGCGAAGCAGGCTTTGGTTCGGTTGGACTACATTTCCCATCCTCCCCCAAAGGCAGAAGCGAGGCTTTGGGCCGGTTGGACACATTTCCCATTCTCCCCCAAAGTGCAGAAGCAGGCTTTGGTTCGGTTTGGACTACATTTCCATTCTCCCCACAAAGTGCAGAAAGCTGGGGTTTGGACAACATTTCCCTTCCCCCCAAGGGCAAAGCGAATTTACGGCCCAATACTTTTCCCATCCCCCCTGCAGGCGAGGCCCTCGGTGGAATACTTTACTCCCGAAGTCCAAACCAAAATTTGGCGGGGGGTGGCGAACCCTGCTCTTTTCTATCAAGGCGCCCTCTGGTGGCCATTCCTTTTGGCCTGACGCTCTAGCCTTCTCGAGTCTGTGGTCTAACGTTCTCCGTTCTCCGAGGCTAGAGCGCCGACCTAGCGACGCTCTGTAGTTCTCCTCTCGGAGGGCGGGCTCTCCAGATGAGTTCCCGAGTGTCCTCCCGGCGACGGTCTACCCGTTCCGCCTTTTTGGTCGGCCCTCTGAGTTGCGTCTTCCTAGACCGCCACCGCAGTGGCGCTCTAGGCCGCTCCACTCAGAGGGCAGGCTCTCAGAGATCAGTTTCCCAGAGCGTCTCCAGCCGACGCTCTACCCAATCTGGCTTCTTGGTTGGCCCTTGAGTTGAAATTTCCTACACCGTCACATTAGCGACGCTCTGGCCCTCTTGACTCGGAGGCCAGACTCTCTAAGGCGAAACCGCTAGAGCGCCGACATGCCCTCCTCGGTTCCAGCTGCAGCCTTAACTCGGAGGCCCTATTAACTTGTCCTGCGGCGCCGCCTCGTGGACGATGGGGGCATTTCTCTGTAAAAACCCCCGAAGCTCCTCTCGGCAGGCAGGCAAGGGGCACGCCATTTTCGTCTCCCCTTGCAAACATCAACCCCACGTCTTTGAAAACAATTTTTTTTGTTAATAATTATTATCATCACTATTTCGTCTCTTTCCAGCATCACTCCTTCGGATGCGTACTCAGCCTCATCCTTCCTCTTAACTTTGGTTCTTTGGACACTTTCCATTCCCCAAAGGAGAGCAGGTTTGTCGGTTTGGTACATTTCCTTCCCCCACAAAGCGAAGGAGGCTTTGGTTCGGATACATTTCCCTTCTCCCCAAAGGCAGAAGAGGCTTTGGTCGGTTTGGACTACATTTCCCATCTCCCAAAGGCAGAAGGGGCTTTGGTCGGTTTGGATACATTTCCCTCCTCCCACAAAGGCAGAAGCGAGGCTTTGGTGGTTTATAATTCCCATCTCCCCACAAGTGCAGGAAGGTTTGCGGTTTGGACTACATTCCATCCTCCCCACAAAGCGCAGAAAGCGAGGCTTTGGTGGTTTGGACACATTTCCCATTCTCCCCACAAGTGCAAAGGAGGCTTTGGCCGGTTTGGCTACTTCCCATCCTCCCCACAAAGCGCAGAAAGCGAGGCTTTGGTTCGGTTTGGACTACATTCCCATTCCCACAAATGCAAAGGAGGCTTTGGTTCGGTTTGGACTACATTTCCCATTCTCCCGCAAAGCGCAGAAAGCGAGGCTTTGGGACGGTTTGGACAACACTTCCCATCCTCCCCAAGTGCAAAGCTGGCGGTTGGAACATTTCCCATTCTCCCCCAAAGTGCAAGGGGCTTTGGCCGGTTTGACTACATTCCCATCTCCCCCAAGGCGAAGCGAGGCTTTGGGTCGGTTTGGACACATTTCCATCCCCAACAAGCGACGTCTGGCCCTCATCTCAGAGGGCAGGCCCTGCGAGCATTTCCCAGCTCCCAGTGACAGAAAGCGAGGCTTTGGGCCGGTTGGACTACATTTCCCATTCTCCCCACAAAGTGCAGGAAGCGAGGCTTTGGTCGGTTTGGACTACATTTCCCATCCTCCCCACAAAGTGCAGAAAGCGAGGCTTTGGGCGGTTGGACTACATTTCCCATTCTCCCCAAAAGCGCAGAAAGCGAGGCTTTGGCCGGTTTGGACTACATTTCCCATTCTCCCAACAAAGCCAGAAAGCGAGGCTTTGGTTCGGTTTGGACTACATTTCCCATTCTCCCCACAAAGGCAGGAAGCGAGGCTTTGGTTCGGTTTGGACTACATTTCCCATTCTCCCCCAAAGGCAGAAAGCGAGGCTTTGGGACGGTTTGGACAACACTTCCCATCCTCCCCACAAAGTGCAAAGCTAGGCTTTGGTTCGGTTTGGACTACATTTCCCATTCTCCCCGCAAAGCGCAGAAAGCGAGGCTTTGGGACGGTTGGACAACACTTCCCATCCTCCCCACAAGTGCAAAGCTAGGCTTTGGTTCGGTTTGGACTACATTTCCCATTCTCCCCACAAAGTGCAGGAATGGAGGCTTTGGGCCGGTTTGAGACTACTTTCCCATTCTCCCCCAAAAGGGCGGGAAGCGAGGCTTTGGTTCGGTTGGACTACATTTCCCATCCTCCCCACAAAGTAGCAGTGGTGATTTCATTCTCCCGCGAGCCTGAGCGACGCTTTGGTTCGGTTTGGACGACATTCCCATTCTCCCCACAAAGTGCAGAAGCGAGGGAGTGTGTGGACAACATTTCCCACCTTCCCCACCAGACGGCGCTCTAAAGCCGATCCAACCAGAGCAGGCCCCAATCAGCCTTTTGGTCCCGATCCAGCCGCCTGCACGCGCAGAGCGCCCTCTGGTGGAATGAAGACTTTCCTACACCAATAGAAATCCTAAATCCTAAAATATATCGCGCGGGGGGGGGTGGCGATACCCTGCTCTTTTCTATCAAGGCGCCCTCTGGTGGCCATTCCTTTTGGCCTGACGCTCTAGCCTTCTCGAGTCTGTGGTCTAACGTTCTCCGTTCTCCGAGGCTAGAGCGCCGACCTAGCGACGCTCTGAGTTCTCCTCTCGGAGGGCGGGCTCTCCGAGATGAGTTCCCCAGAGTGTCCTCCCGGCGACGGTCTACCCGTTCCGCCTTTTTGGTCGGCCCTCTGAGTTGCGTCTTCCTAGACCGCCGCCGCAGTGGCGCTCTAGGCCGCTCCACTCAGAGGGCAGGCTCTCAGAGATCAGTTTTCCAGAGCGTCTCCAGCCGACGCTCTACCCAATCTGGCTTCTTGGTTGGCCCTCTGAGTTGAAATTTCCTACACCGTCACATTAGCGACGCTCTGGCCCTCTTGACTCGGAGGCCAGACTCTCTAAGGCGAAACCGCTAGAGCGCCGACATGCCCTCCTCGGTTCCAGCTGCAGCCTTAACTCGGAGGCCCTATTAACTTGTCCTGCGGCGCCGCCTCGTGGACGATGGGGGCATTTCTCTGAGTAAATAAAACCCCCGAAGCTCCTCTCGGCAGGCAGGCAAGGGGCACGCCATTTTTCGTCTCCCCTTGCAAACATCAACCCCACGTCTTTGAAAACAATTTTTTTTGTTAATAATTATTATCATCATCACTATTTTCCGTCTCTTTCCAGCATCACTCCTTCCGGATGCGCTACTTCAGCCTCATCCTCATGTTCCTCTTCTGCGGATCGGGCCCTGGGAGCATCCCCATTTTTAGCTTTATTCGTACCCCCATCTTTAGCCCCTTGTCCGCTCCAGGTTTTAGTCGGAACTTTTTTTTTTTTTTAAAAAAGGACCCATTCCTGTGTGAGTTGAAGCTTCTCCCTTTCCCACGCTTGAGCTGTATTTACACACCACGGGCTGCATTGGACACCACGATTTTTCTCTCTCTTTCCTCCAACTTTTTTCCTCTGGGGACGATAGGAACCGCAGTACTTTCACTGGTTCACCTTTAAAGTCTGGGCTAAAATTTCTCACCACCAGTCCTCTGAGTGCTCCTAACTCATAAATGGCCCACCTAAAACTGAGATTTATTTTATGATTTCTTTGAACTATTTCACCACCAGAGGGCGCCCAAGACAAAGAATGAGGGGTTGTGTTGCCCAAAAAAAGGACTTATGGGTTTTAGAGTCTAAAAAAAGGGCCAATCTCATCCCCTCAAAGTAAAGAATGATAGGTCTTACTGTCAAAAAAAGACCAATTTTTGCCACAAGATGTCACTCAAAATGAGGAACGATGGGTTTTAGAGTAAAAAAAGGAGATTTCGCCAGCAGAGGCTGCCTAAAGTATAGAAGGATGGGTTTCATTGCCAAAAAGGACTGATTTAACCACCGGAGGGTGCTCAGAGTAAGTTGTCTTGTAAAAAGAAAGATTTAAGTGAGACCAGGGGCGGGGTATGTGCGTCTTTGTTAATTGAACTAACGATCCTCCTCTCTCCGTCCCAGCCAGCGCAACCGTCGCCGTGACGGTGGAGATGTCCAACCAGACCTTCCGCCCCTCGGCCTTCATCCTCGAGGGGGTTATTAATTGGGCCGGACTCTTCCTCCGAGGGATGGGGTTCCCCTTCGTGGTGGTAGGAGCGCTCAGGCGTCGGACACGGACTCTGGGAGAGGTTCGCAGCGTGACTGTGTGTGTGTGTGTGTGTGTCACACTCTCTCAGCTGTCAGAGGGAGCTGGGCTAGGACTCCAGGAGGAGAGCGGGAGACCTGAGGGAGGGCAAGTCACACTCTCAGCCTTAGAAGTTGGACTGGGGCTCTGGATGACCTCAGGGGGCGAGTCACACGCCCTCAGCCTCCGGAGAAGTCGGGACCAGGGCTCTGGGAGACTGGACAATCGGGGGCGGGGGGAGAAATGTGTGTCACACTCTCTGAGCCTCGAAGGAAGTTCGGACGGGGACAATGGGAGCATAGTGGGTGACTGGGGAGGCAAGTCACACTCTCTCAACCCTAGAAGTTGGGTTTGGATTCTGGGTGACCTTGGGTGAGATGAATCACACACTCCCCAGCCTCAGAGGAAATTGAATTACAACTTTTGGAGACTGAGTGCCCTTGGGGGGCGAGTCACAGTCTCTCAGCCTCAGAGGTCGTTGACTAGGACTCCGGTAGGAGGCTGGATGACCTCAGGGCTAGGGTTAGGAAGCCCCAGGGGCTTAAAAAACACATTTCCCTTTTTCCGGAGGGGGCCGCCACTTTGAAGGACCCGTCCCGACTTCCAGAGAATCGGAGCGGACGGCCACGTCTCTGGGGCCGAGCAAGCTGGCCCGGTAGGATGGCCGTGGCTGGCTGGAGAACACATGGAAGGCCACCGGTCCTGTCGGAGCCGCCTTCGCATGAGAAGGCTCTTCCACAGTTCCATTTGGTTTCCTGGCCGGGGGCCCCCGGTTGGGATTGCAGGCCTCCGTATCACCGTGGCGGCAGCCCCGTGCCGGGGTCTGACAGCGACGCTCTCGCCTTCTCAAAGTTTCGCCCTATTTAAAACATGTAAAAACAAAAGAAGAAAAGTATAGTGTGTTACGGTCCGCTTTAATGCTGATGCCAAAGAAACTCTCAGGTTCTTGGCAAGATGTGACCCGATGGGGCTGGCCAGCCTTGCCTTCTTCTGAGGCTGAGAGAGTGTGACTCGCCCAGTCTCCTAGTTTCACAATCGAACCACTGTGTCAGCCTGGCTTTCCCGCTCTAGTACGGGCAGAGCGGTACCGAGTACAACCGTACCGTATACCCTCAGAGAGCCGTTTGACAGGGGAGGCAGAACGTTGGACTGGATGGCCCCCGGGGGCCCCACCTGGCCTTCGCCCAACCTGTCCGTCCTTGAAACGGGGTGGCGGCGGCGGCGGCGGGATCCTCCTTCCTTCTTGAACCAGAGCGCCTCCATTTTGTGCGGTAGTCGACTTTAAAGGTGGTTCCTGCTGCGTGGCCCTTCTCCTCTGCAAAATTATGCGAAACTGATTAAAAAAAAAGTGGAAGCTTTATTTCATAAACATACACCCTTGTAGAATGGGTATCCTTTTGGTGCCACAGTCGTGAGAACCACACACATCCTTTCACAGAGCAAACAAAATAGACGCTACTGCATATCCTTTCAAACTGCGCTCCCACCTGGGAGTGGGCTGGACTGGATGACCTTCAGGGCTCCCTTCCAAAGCCTGTCGTTTTGGGCCTTACATGCGGCAACCCACCACGGCCAACCCAGAGGGGAGGGCAGGTTGGCAAGATGTGTCCAGATGGGGCTGGC